>BQNB010031114.1:2282-54285 GCA_026074375.1 Tanacetum coccineum
AAATAAAGCAAAAATTTTCCTATGGAAATGATCCTTATATATATCATAGTGGAAATTACATTGATGAAAATTGCGGGTTATTATATTTGTATATGCATTTTTAAGGGCAACATAACGTGAACTTTTACGGTAATTCACCTACCGTCACCTCTATATGTAAGTGTATTCTTTAATCAGTCTTAACACACTTATGCTATACTTTATGTTAACAGATTCCAAAATTGGATGAGAAATTGTTGATGGTTGCAGCGACTGAGAGTGGCATGAGGGATACACACGACAACTATCAAGAAGAGTAGATGCATACATAAACGTCTTTCGAACTTTGGAAGCAAAGCAATTCCAAGTGCAACTACCATTGGATTGCGAGTAAGTTCTGCTGATAATATTACAATATTCAGGAATACTAAAAATTATTGAGATTTTTAGGTAAACTAGATCCGATGAATCAAAAACAGTTAGAATTACACATAAATTAATGTAATGATTAATTGAAATTTAATTAAAAAGAATTCCTATGTATTTTGTTGTATCGTTGTATACAAATATGCCACTTTAAGTAATCGAATTAATTACAATCAGAATTTTGTATTTGCAGATTAATGGAGATATACTCGATATAACATGCAAAACAAAAAAAAAATTAGGCAGTGAATCAAAGGTATGCTTGCTTTTAGTATCTACATAGAAATTTTGACAGCATGAAGTTCGAATATGATAAAAAATTTAGGCAGCGAATCAAAGGTATGCTTGCTTTTTGTATCTACATAGAAATTTTGACAGCATGAAGTTCGAATATAATAAAAACATGAATTTGCTGCAGCAACCTCAACAACTCAAAGGGATTTGTATTTGGCCCATTCACGCCCGCCACTACACAAAGGGCAGGAACCTCACGGAACAAATAGTAAACCTATGCTCAAGAAGGGGAGAACTTGGCTGATAGTTATTGACCCCAATATCACAATAAAGTACATTTTTGAATCTTTGCTCTTATTTTTATTTAATCAGAGAGGATACAAACATCATGGATATTTTTATGTATGTATTTTAGTTAAAGTACCTTCGTATCTATTTCATTTATATATTTCAGTTAAAGTATCTTCGTATCTATTTCACTAAGACTACCGTAGTATTTTTAAATAATCTATTCTTGTGTTTTTAGGTAAATGGTAAGGGCATTAACTGATGGCTGAAGATGTTCAAATGTAAGAAGCTGGAATGGTCCGCGGAAGAGAAATATAGGTCGATGATAATTATGATGATAAAGAAGGGATAATCAAACACGAGATTTTCAAATTTTCAATAGGATCAACATTTTTCAAAAAAAAACCCTCGGAGAAGATAGTAAACAAGAGTGGGACAAATGATGTACTGTTAAGTGTGTGATTATATGTGTTAGACTTTATAACGGTTTTTTTCAATGCATGGCATCATCAGTAAATCAATTTTGTAACATACTCTTTAACTATGTTTTTCCCTTCATTTTTTGGTTGCTATAGGCTCCTGTACTATCCGCCTACAAGAATATCGTGGTAAAAAAGCTTGCGAAAGAAGCTGCAGAAAAGAAAGTTAAGGGTTCTGCAAAAAAAGAAAAAAAAACATGGTAATTCATTTAGACTTGGTTATATTGTGCTTGCGGAAGAAGCTACAAATTATTAACTTAACAATATTATTTTTCTAATCATAATTAGCACATTTACTATGCATATATTATGACTGAAAGTCGAACCAGAAGCGCAAACGGGTCAAGCTTAACCCTACATGCATTGACCATCATTATGGTTCGTTTTAACCTGAACGTGTTCTGATTTTTTACCCAGTGGCGAACCCTCAGATTTGCCTATCTGGCCATCTCTAATTGTGAGGATTGCCTGTTATGGGATGCATGCATGAATCAGCTGAAAGGGAATCACCACAACCGTGATCTAAAGCTCGCTTAGAGAGGCATAAATGAACAGCCACTCGCGAAATAGATTTTTTGATATTCTCAAGGTTTGTCATTTGTACCCTTATAATTTTTTGTTGGTTTTTGATCATCTAATATTACGATATGTTTACCAAATCAAGTAATAAACCAACTCAAGATAAGATTATAGACTAAACATTAGTGTGTCTGATCTAAAAAATGTTGGTCTTTATATAAAAATATTGGAGCAAGTTCAACTCACAAAAGTGGTAAATGCGTCGTTGCTTCTTTTGAATGGAGTATAGTTTTTTGAAAGAATGACTCAAATTTATGGACTTTGAATCACAGGTTTGCAAGTTTATTGTTTCTTTTAAGTTCTTGAAAGAATGATAACTTGAACTTATTCTTCTAATTATATTGTCTTGGTACAGGTAACATAAAATGTTAACACACATGGTAAACTGAGTTCACAAGAAAAGAAAACCGTAGCTGCAATTGCCATAGTTAATACAAGGAGATTGTTAGAGACTTTTATCGAGTGTACATAACATTTTGAATTCGTCTAAGGATTATCTTTTGTGTAAATGGGGGTTGGAGATGAGCCTTGGGACAAGATGAAGGAATTTGATGATAACATTTTTGATTGTAAATATGATCATTTGCGAGACACGTACATTTTAAGGCTTCTAAAAGTTTTTGAGATTTGAAAATACAAGCCGTATGGGAAATTTGATGTTGTAGGTTTGTTGCTTTTCATATTATTACCTGTTGTATTTATGTTTTATAAACGGAATGTAGAAATGAATGTTAGGGTACGGGCTTGATCTATTTGTGAAGACACGAAATGAATGATAATCAAATTTGTTATTCTTTTTCGCAATTAACTATGTGGTTTTCTTACAGCTTCGAAAAACATCATTTTATTATTTTGTTTATCTTTTTAACGTGACTGCATCTACCTTTTTACTCCATTTATTATCTTAAAAATTTCTTAAAGCTAGCCAACTCTAGGTATACTTTGGGGTTTATCTATAATTTATTTAGTTGGATATGAAGTTATTGAGGTGAGTGATGATTGATGTTGGAGTATGCTCGTATCATAATAAATAATTATATGGCTAGACACATGTGAGCCTATGGGGCCACACACATATACACTGAGGTGCCACTGTATATAGTGTGTTTATTGTATTCACGGTATATAAATAAACTACGTAACTCGGGGTCAATATTGGGCTTATAATAACTAAGTAATATATTGGGGATGTTTGGTATGCTGGAATGGAAAGATGAGAAAGGGAAAGGGGTTCATTCTCATGTTTGTTAGACCTAAAGAATGGAAACAGGGAATGAGATTACCATTCTCATTCCCCTATTTTGTTTCTCTAAAAAAGTGGAGAAAGGTGGAGAAAAATCCAGAATTTTAAAGGGCTCATTCTTCTCCCATTCTCTATAAATGAAACAAAGTCTTAAACAATAGATAAATATAATAAATAATATATAATATATATATATATATATATATATATAAATAAAATATATAATATATATATATATATATATATATATTGACGATACATTATAACTAAAAAAACCCCTAGATCATCATCATCTGCCTTTCGTGAATTGCATAATCCTTTGAGGTAAATATACATACACTTCATATTAGTTTTATACGCTAATGTATAACTTTATGTTTAACAAAGTCCATGATTGGTTATACCGATATCATTTTGTTCATGTTATTTAACCCACAACTATCATCAAAAATGGCACCAAAGAATTTCATTTTATATAAGTTAGGAACTCTCGTCACTTATTATTATAAATACACCATTATTGTTTTTATAAATATCATTATTGTCAGTTTTGAAAACAATACATTAGACATAATCCTAATCTTATCAATACATCATTATTGTTATATGATTACATATTTTGCTAAATATTTTAAAGTGTAAACTGCTTAGAGCTATTAACAATGAATGATGGTCTTGATTTGTTATAAATATATATACAGCTAAACACCCACTTGAATATTGTAGATGACGAGAACACCTTTGTTACAACGGAAAATTCAAACTAAACGAGCTGCCATGATAGCCGCCTTAGGAGCAGCTAATGCAGTCTTTGTTGTGGCTCGTAGGTTTCTAATGTGTGGTTCTGCAATGAATTACTTCATTGAGTCTAAAACTTTGCATAAAATATATCTCGTAAGCTATTATAATAGCTTACAAAATATGAGAAGGATGGTGTATGAAAGCGATACTACAAGTGTGGTTAATATAAGAATGAACATATATGCTTTTACAACACTTTGTGAGATTTTACAAACTAGAGGGGGACTAAGCAATAGCAAAAACATCCAAGTCGATGAACAAGTTGCTATGTTCTTACACACAGCACACAACGTAAAAAATCGTATACTAGTCAACAGGTTTCAAAGGTCTCGTGAAACTATAAGTAGGTATTTCAAGTTAGTTTTGAATGCGGTATGCCGACTGCACAAAGAATTTTATAAAATTCCTGTTCCAGTGCCAAACAATGAATTTGATGAGAGGTGGAAGTGGTTTAAGGTTAGTCAATTATATATGCCCTTATTTTAATTACCGTAAACTGTCAATTACCAGTTCATATCAATTTTTTATTTGTTTGAAGGGTTGTTTAGGAGCCTTAGATGGAACATATGTTAAGGTTAGGGTCCCTGAAAGTGAACAAAAACCTTATCGTACAAGAAAGGGTGAAATTTGTACCAATGTTATCGGTGTTTGCACAAGAGACTGTCAATTTATATACGTGTTAGCGGGATGGGAAGGGTCTGCAGCTCATAGTCGTTGCTTCGAGATGCTATTAGTAGGCCAAACGGTCTTAAAGTAACTCATGGTAGGTTATATTTCATACATAGGCAGTAACCGAGTATATATAGTACCATACCACTAAAACTTAACTAAAGTTATATGTTTGGACTTAATAGGAAACTACTACCTTTGTGATGTGGGTTATACAAACAGTGAAGGTCTTCTAACTCCTTATCACGGTCAACGGTACCATTTGAATGATTGGTGTCATCCGCCTACGACATCAAAAGAGTTCTATAATATGTGACACTCTTCCGCGAGAAATTGTATAGAGAGATGTTTTGGGTTGATTAAGGCTAGATGGGCCATTTTGCGTGATGTTTCATACCACCCTCTCGATTCCATGCCACGGATAATAATTGCTTGTTGTTTGATGCATAACTTCATTCGCACAACAATGCATGAGGACCCCCTTGACAATGAAGTAGTAATCAATCACATGCAACATGCAAACGATCATGATAATGTCATTAGCACCATAGAAACATCACAAGGATGGAGTAAGAGTAGAGATAATCTTGCAAATGAAATGTTTAACGAGTGGAATGCAAGTTGTGCTCATTAATCATAACGTTTATAAAGTTTTTGTTATTAAAAAATAAAATTTGGTTGTTCCAAATGTCGATTAGAAGGTTCACTATACTAGAGTACTGATGTATTTTTTGGCATGTAGGTATTTTATGAACTTGAAATATCTTTGGTAGCTTATGCATACCTACTGATGTATTTATTTTTTAAGTTTAGTTATTTATATCAATTCACTTCTGAATGTAATATCTTTGCTATAGGACAACAGCATACTGAGCAACCTGAAGTCATTAATAAAGGTAGGGTTGATCGGTATACTGAACAATGTCAAGTTAAAAGTCCAAAGCTTGATTCATCACTTGATAACAAGACAACTTATAACACCTCGTGTTTTAGGTCATTGTATGATATTATTTAATCCACTAATTATTTTTAGGGTTTTACGCGTTTGCTTTTAAATCATAATCGTTAAGCTAAATCGCGTAAACTAAAAATGATCATACAATGTAAACGGGCATTAAACAATTAAAAGTTTATATCTAACAAGTGTTATATGATTATTTAGAGGATAATTATTAACTTTTTTCATCATATTTTTATTGGTTACGTAAAATGCTTACGTTTCACGATAAAATGCGTTTAGGCATTCCCGGAAGTTCCAAAACCTAACTACGCCTAAACGAATACCCACGATTATACCCAATACCCAAAATAATCAAAATAACATCACATATATATATATGTGTGCCGAAATTTTGAGGATAGGACCAAGTTTTAGCAACTTGTCCATAATATCTAGATATTTAAGAAATATCTAGGAAACAACTCTTACACCATGGTCAACTTGACTATTTAACCTTGAGCAAGGGTTAGAAAGTAACTATGGTTAGGTTAGTAAGATATTTTTCCTTCCTATATATAGCATGCATCATAAGTGAAGTTTACTTACATTTTTACTTAGAAAAATTATTTTCTTCCTCTCCTAACCCACGGCTCAATAAGCTCATATAATCAAACCATACAAAATTTTTCTACAATCTATACAACCCTTTACACATCAATCCTAAGGCATACTAAGGTGTTTGCAAGCATTGGTTCATCATTTGCAAGTATTAAGGAAGAAAAGGAAAGATTAGGGTTTCAAACCTAATCTAGGGTTTATAAGCTTGTAAGCTTTGGTTTTGAATCTAAACACGGGTTTAGAACTTATTTCTCATCTCTTACATCATCTCTAAGGTTTTCTTAATTCCTTTATACTTTTATTTCTTATGATTTTATGTGTTATATGTTAAATATGGCTATAATCACCACTAAGGACTTTTTAATATGTAAAATGAGTTATTATTTATGTTTATGATTTTATGCACTTATTCTTATGTCATATGGTTATAAATATCATGGAAAAATAAATGTAAAAGTATGTTAACCTATGGATTAAGTATAAACATGTTTAGGTTAAATTAGGGTTTTATAAGGTTTCTTAATCTTCACATGTGAAAATAATGGAAAGTAAATTGTTAAACTTGTTAATCATGGACAAATGAAAAATATAAGGACTATGGATGATTATGGACATTAATATAAGTATCACATATGTTACATATAGTTATTAGGGTTTTTAAAGTAAACTACTAAACTAATTAATACATAAAACAAGTTTTAATCACATTTTGGAAATAAATATCTTAGGGGCTGTTTTGTAATTCGAAAAATACATATATGTTTTATGATTTTATAAAATACTACATGTCACAAGGATCGATGGGTCATAAAGAACTCGAAAAACCGATTAATAACGAAGAAGATACGCCATTTACAAGTTTACGATAGTTAATACTTTTATAAAACTATTTTTATAAAATTTACTATTCATTACAGCAACTTTTATTTTTAAAACATCTAAAATATGATATAACTTTTAATTACGAGATCGTACTCGAAAGAATCGATGAAAACGGAACTATAACGAATAAACTACGACATTTCCGATAATTAAAGTTTATAAAAGTAATTTTATAAACTATGAACAGTAAAAAGCACTATTCATCAGTGGACTTATCTTTATAAAATATAATACATCTTTTAATAACAAAAACGTACTCGAAGGAATCACTAAAATCGGGATTAAAACGAATAAGTTATTACGATTACAAGTTTACGCTAATTAAAGCCTAAAACGACTAACTAGCTGTCATGAACAGTAATTTTACTATTCATCGCAGAATCTTAAAAACTTGAAAATGTAATATTTTGATCACTCGTCTTACTACGAAGACGTGGACGTAAGAAACGCGAGCAACGGGCTTAAAACGACCAAATTAGGTCATTTTTACGAAAAGTATATTTATAAACGTTTTCACTTTATAAATATTATTTTACTAAAACGATTAGTCGGTGATTATGCTATATAGAATATTGAGTGGTTATCAAAGTGCTATAATACTAGGGAGTTTCATAATGAGGCCTCTTCGGATGGCGTATCGACGAGTTGTTGGATTTACGATTTAAAGTGTCCTAACTCCTCGTACGTCATGTCATGACCTCTTTAATTATGATAGCCCGAACGATAGTACGATGTAACAACTATAAGATTATATTCAATGTTATTAATTAAAGTACTCGGTACTTATACGACCTTAATTTAAATAGGTTGCATCTAAACGTTTTGCGTGACGTTTTATCTGTGATTATTTGGACTATCTGTACTCAAGGTGAGTTCATAGCCCCACTTTTACAGTTTTACTGATTTACTATTATTTGGGGTGAAAACATGCTTTGTTTTATAAATTGGACGCAAGTGTTTTAAATATATTGATTATGTGTTTGCCTAAGTAGCGATAACCCTCCTGAGCCCATTATCATGAACTGTCAATTGCATAGATGTAGTTGTTAATTGCATTATGTGAGCGCGAATGTTATAAATAGATCTATTGGGATTAACCTCCCCGTTTGGGTGATTAGCTATCACCGGGAACGAACGTTGACCATGTCGGACTTGGATGTTGCGGGTTACAACATCTGTACGGGCAAAATAACTGCTAAAATAGCAAATATAGGTTGAGCTTCAGTGTCATGAGCTTAGTGCAACAGTAATCTGGTTTTGTGATTGTTGGCATATGTTGTAACATCACGGGAAAGTCTTGCGGTCCTGCATAATTTAAATACATAAACCTATGAATTCACCAACATTTTTGTTGACGTTTTAAGCAATGTTTTCAGGAGGTCAATAGGCACGAGGTGCCAAGGATGCATTGGATTATTACAGTTTGGACTTGCACGCTTTAAAGACTTTTATATCATATTTGGGGAAAATGTATGTCATCTTTTTATTATTAAAAAGGGAACAAATGGAAGCTATAAGTGTTTTTGTAATATGGTTTATAATTAAATCCAATGTATCAATTTAAATGACTTTTTGTGTCATTCTTATATATATCTTGTGCTGTTGATCTTGAAGTAACACGCCCCGGATCCTTATTCCGCTGCGACCCATTTTGGGGGTGTTACAGTTGCAGTCAAGTACATCAGTGACCTAATCATTCCTCTGTATGAGGTCTCATTTTGTATGATACTTTGCTTATGTATATGTTTATATATATTATATGAGGGATTTTTGTGGAATATCAAACTATCAGAAATTTCACATTTTTTGAGTAAGTGCCTAGTGTACTGTTCTTGGTAAATGGAAATTACTTTGTCATCCTGCTTGATTTGTAGTCCAAGAAAGTAGGTAAGTTCGCCCATCATACTCATTTCAAATTTCTTTGTCATCAGTTTCTCAAACTGTTTAATTAGTTAAAAACTTGTTGAGGCAATATGTGTCATTACATTAAACCTGAACAAGGTAGAAACTCTACTTTAGATTTATAGTAGATAAACAATGTGTTATCTATTCTTCCTCTGGTAAACTTATTTTGAATAAGGAAAGTAGAGAGAGTCTCATACTATATCCTTGGTGCTTGTTTTAGTCCATAAAAGGCTTTGTTAAGCTTACAGACATAGTCAGAGAACTCACTACTTTCAAAGCCAGGAGGCTGTTTGACATAAACTTCTTCTTTTAGTTTACCATTTAGAAAGGCACTTTTGACATCTATTTGGTAAACTTTGAAGTTCATATATGTGGCAAAAGCAAGTAATATCCTAATGGCTTCCATCCTTGCCATTGGTGCAAAGGTTTCATCATAGTCAATTCCTTATTACTGACTATAACCTTGTGCAACTAGTATTGCTTTATTTTTGGTAGTTATACCATGCTCATCTTTCTTATTCCTGAATACCCATTTAGAGCCTATGGCCGTTTTCCATAAGGGAGTGAAACAAGAGTCCATACTTTTTTAAAGAATGTTCCATCGACTTGACTGACAAACTTGAAGATTCTATTGGTAAATTAGGTGACAAAATAATCGCAAGTGCTGGTCAATACATTGCTCATGATATATTGGATGAAGTTATCACAAATATACAAAGTTTATCTCATATCACTCCACAACAACGTATCAGGGGCATGCACATCATCGGTCGTAATGCAAGTATGGCCCGAATTTTTTTTAAATTGTCTCTAGAAGACAAGATTATCTACATACAAATGCTTGGGGATGGTCTGTTAGATTAGGTGCTCACTAAGATTTACTTGGTTACACACTTATTTGCTCAATAATATGTTTTATACTGTCTTATGGTTAAGTCTTATTTCTTTGATACTTTATTGTAATGTTGGTGAAGTCTCTTTTTATGAAGAAGTGATTTTTAACGGTGTGATTTGACTTATATAGTTTTGTTTATATAGTGGTTTTGTTGAGTGCACTCAGTGTTTTGTTCGGTCTGTATATGTTTATAGTAAATGTGGTTTACAGTAAGAGCCTTATATAATATATACTCATAAGTTATTTCTGCTGGTCACAGTAGTCATGTCAGCTGATTCTGCCGTTACCTATACTTCTGTTCACTCTGAGGTACGATCATGGAGTATCCCATCTGAGGATCCTTACGAGGAGACTGCCCGACAGTTGTTCGAGCAGGCACCACGTTCTCCAGTGTATGTACCTGAGAATCATATACCGGTATACATTCCTGAGCCTGAGCATCCTGAGGACTTAGTGCTAGCCGAGGATGAGGCACCTACACCTCTACTACCACCATTCCTTTTTATCTCCACGTATTCGACCCCCACGTACTAGAGCAGCCATGAGACAGATGAGAGCTGCATCACCATCCACCTATCATTTCCCATCAGGGACCCCACCATTGTTACCTATCCCTCTACCTGCACCATCTACTAGCCGCAGAGCTGATATTCCTGAGGCTGACACGCCGCCTCGGAAGAGACTACTACTTACTACTCCCAGACCTGGGTATGAGATTGGGGAGAGTTCTGCTGCTGTTGCTGCGAGACAGCCAGGAGCCACTATAGAGACCAGACTCCTAGATACTGAGAGGAGGATGATGACCGCCTTAGAGTTGGTTAACAGGAGGGTCACTTACCAGGTAGATGTTTGCACTAGAGAGAGCTCAGAGATTTGCACACAACATCACGATGCCTAGAAGGATCGTGCAGCTGTGAGAGCTGAGATTGAGGTATTGAGAAGAGAGAGACTTGCTTACGAGCAAGAGAGTATTCAGACCCGTTAGGACTTGGCTAGGTCTGAAGCTCACTGCAGGGCATTAGAGGCACGAGTTACAGTGGTTAGAGCCTGAGGCCGTCGCATGATGGCAGCGTCAGGCTGCAGATATCTTTGCTGTTCAGCATATCATGCGTACCCCAGGCCCTGGAGGCTGAGCACGCGTACACAGACACATTGGAGGACACTGGTAGCGAGTTCCTAGACTTTGGGTTATGATTGAATCTACTATGCGTCTGTTAAGTTTATGGTTTACTCCCAGCAGCAGGCGGTATAGATCTTTTGTTGGGTTAGCTATCATGTATAGACTTTTGATTTCTGATTAGCTATCAGTATATCCTACTAAGTATTACGTGAAATCCCGCTAGTAGGGCTCTATGTTGATATCATTTTATACCTAGCGATTAGGGAATCGTTAGGTACCAAACTCAATCATGTATTATTTTTCCCAATTTATATATGGAAAAGGATGGATTATGTTTTATATGAAATCGAATTTATTGTGAATGAATGTCGATTCTTATAATTTCAATACTGATAATGTTTTCACTCATTAGACACTGTGATCTCGTTTTATTTATTATGTATACATCGAGTTATGGTTAAGATTTTTGAAATCTAACGGGTATTAAGTTTTCTTGTGATTCAAGAAAATGGCACCAAGAGGAAGGCCTACGAGGTTAAACCTAGGTACAACTCCCCCACCAGTCACAGACACTCATACCGCCACTTCGGTCACGAGTTGCCCCACACTTTCAAGCCATGATCACGAGGTGTCACTGCTGTGTTGGCAGCACGTGCTACGACCCGTAATGGCGATGATAGCCATATCTCAGGAACAGGTGTGAGGAGGAATGAACGCGTTGTTCGGGAGTGCACCTATCAAGACTTCATGAAATGTCAACCCTTATTCTTTAGGGGCACAGAATGGAGTGGTCGACTTGACCCAATGGTTTGAGAGGATGAAACCGTGTTTTCGCATAAGTAACTGCACCGTGGAGAATCAAGTGAAGTTTGTCACTTGTACTCTTATGGGAAAATGCTCTAACATGGTGGAACTCACATGCTAGGACAGTGACTAATGAGGTTGCTTATGCAATGACGTGGACTGACTTGAAAAAGAAGATGACAACTAAATATTGTTCGAGAAATGAAATCAAGAAGATTGAGGCAGAAATTAGAACACAAAAAGTCCAGGCACCGATGTAGTAGCCACAACCAACGCTTCCAGGAGCTAGCATTGCTGTGTGACAGGATGTTTCCTGAAGAGACTGACAAAATTGAAAGGTATGTCGGTGGGATGCCCGACCTGATCTACTCAAGTGTTATAACACCCTGTGTTTTCAAGTCATTGACGACATCGATATACATCCACAATTGTACTTTTGTATGTACGTGTTTTACTTTACAACCACACTAAGCGATAGGTTAAATCGCGTACAAGACCACCCCCCAATCCCCAAATATTATCGTTTAATGAAACGGCATCAACCATCAAATGTTACTAACACTCTCATCATGTGTTTATATATTTATTTTAATGATAATTTAGGTCGTCCACCGTTCATTTATTTATTGGTACGTAAGACATACGTTATCGATAAATTCCATTTTTGTTAAGCATAACCCGGAAGCCTGGTTAATTTATTAAAACGCTTCAAACAAAGCCCTCGATTATACCCCATAGCTAAAGAATTATTTATTTTTAAAAATTAGCTAAATACACAATATGCTTACACCTTATACACAATAAATGAAACTATATGCAAGAGTAATTGAAGTAAACACATCTTTATGTTAATAAATAACGAAAAAGTTGTAACAGTATATAATTTCATGCAGTAAAGCTAGCTAAGATAAAATGAAACACATTACTCCCTCCCTCAATCATATAATACGGAAGACATAGTATGTATGAAGGAAAATGCGAATATTACACACTTGGTCAATGTACAACATAACTCATTAATACCTAGCTAGTATTGTCTCACTTTGACCATGGTCTTTCCTTAAGACCCTCCCTTTTGTCCCAAGACTTCTATTACATCTTTGACCACCTTTCTTATATACATATTACATGCATGCAAGTAAAGAACACATAGATAACACTTAACACTTAGCAAAATCAACAAAACATCTCCTTCTTTCTCATCTATATGCTACGGCATACAAACCACCACCACTAAAATCCATAGCAATTTTTCTACAACCCATACACACTTATACACATCCATCCTAAGATATTCTAAGGTATTTCCAAGCATTGGCTAAGAAATTTTCAAGTTTAATCAGTGAAAAGGAAGCTAGGGTTTATTTTAAGAGAAAACTAATATTACATCTCTAATTGGTTGCATGCTTGGATTTTTATCTAAACAGGGTTTAGATTACATTGATCATCATCATCATACATCATAAGGTCATCTAGAACCCTTTGTGTTCTTTCAATATTCATTTTATGCATATGTTAGTTCTATTGTAGCTTGAATCACCATTAGGACTTTTAAACATGTAAAAAAAATGAGTTTTGAGCGTGTTTTGAAAGCAATAAACATGAGCAGAAAGTTTGGCACGCCAAACGAGGATCGAGTTTTCATAAAATCTGAAATTCCAAACCTTAAAAACATGATAGAGCTCCGAGACGATCGTTTCGATATATTGGAGTAGATCTTCAAACTCTTAATAAGAAAAGTTACGGCGAAAACGAGATATATATTTCAAACATTTAATTTCAGCACTTGTATACATGACGCTTGCTGTCAGAAATTTAAAAGCTCGATTTGAGCACTTTCGAGTCCGTTTCAGCCTTCCGGCGAAACACGAAAGTTGCTTAGAATGATGTTTTACTTCCCCGGCGAGGTTCTTTAAGTCTAAAAGAAGAGTGATAACGGTCGTAGGCGGGGGCACAATCTGTCCTTTTGGTACTTGAGGACACCGCATCAATCTGATGCGATGCTTTTTTGCCCATTTCGGTCGAGTTTTCGGGGCTCGACAGAACTGGAAAGTTGTTCAAAATATCGTTCGCATAAATTCTCTTAGAACCCGAGTCCTGAAATGGATTTAGAGGGTCATTAGAGTCGGGTCAGACTAGAAGTAACCACAGACACTAGCCAGAATACCACAACACTACAGTTAGTAACCACAACACTACCAGAGAGGAACCACAACACTACCGAGAACCACACACAACCAGGAGTGGGAAAGGAAAAAGGGGGGGGGAAAAAAAAAAGAACAAAAAAAAAAAAGGAAGGGGGGGGGGGAGGGGGAGGGGGGAAAAAAAAGGAAAAGAACCACAACACTACCAGGAGGAACCACAACACTACCAGGAGGAACCACAACACTACCAGGAATAACTAAAATTACATTATTCAGATATTTATAAATGTTTTACAATTATAAAAATGTTTTCACTCAACAATTAGATGGTGATTAGCTAAATAGACTTATGCATGGTAGAGATTATTCAATGTGATTAGTACTTATACGACCTTAAATTAAATAGGTTGCATTCGACGATTTGCGTGACGCATTATTTGTGAGTCTCACATACGTCATTTGCGCTCAACTCAAGGTGATTCATAGCCCACGTTTTACATGCTTTTGTTTACAAGTTTTTGGGTGAAAAACTGCAATGCTTTACAATTGGACACAAGTGGTTAAGTTCCAGTTATTAATTCACGTGTTGCCTAAGTCTAGCGATAACCATTATCTGAAGCCCATTATCATGACGGTCAATTACTGTCAACTGTGAGCGCGAATGTTACGCACACAATAAGACAACTCACACATTTGTGCACACTTGACAAACCATTCGGGTGATTAGCTATCACTAGACAAACGAACGTATACCATGTCGAATATAGGATTTTGCGGTTAGAAACTATTCACCTCAACGGCAAATATAGAACCAGGCGTCCATCTACATATCTAGTAACTCATACACGACTCAGCATCCAGTGTCATGAGCTTAGAGCAACGAAATTACATTATATGATGTCTGCATTTGTTGCATTATCATACACTTGGGAAATCTTGTGGTCCTACAATATATGAATTATCAAACCTATGAATTCACCAACATTATTGTTGACGTTTTAAAGCAATATTTTTCAGGGGATCAATAGGCACGAGGTGCAATGGATACATTGGTGGTTTTGATTTGGATGTCATGCATTAAAGATTTTGTCGCATTTCATTTTGTTATCTGTTATGGGTGGAAAATCTTTGTATTTTGATCAAGTGAACAAGTTAAGCTTCGGGCTTATGACTAACATTACTTTGTTAAATCCAAGATCGTTTTCAAACGACTTTTTGCAGTCGTTCGTATAAAATCTGTGTGTTATTGATCTAAGAAGCAACACCCCCGGACCATTATTACCGCTGCGACCTAAATATGGGGGTGTTACAGATTGGCTATCAAGAGCCAAGTTATAGAAGACCAGTCCAATGGTTTTGCTGGACTATACCGTTTTTTTTCAAACAACGAATTACATACAACGGGGTTGTACCACGGACATACAAATGTGCATACATTCATGCATACACTACTTGTTGCATTAGTTGGTTGGACTAGATGCATTCATAATTGATATACATGGTTATATATAAAATGTATATTGCTATAAGAGTCTTATATAATATACTCATATAAGCCATTTCTGGCTGTCACAGTAGTCATGTCCAGCTGATTACGCTGTTACCTCTACTTCTTTCAGACTCTGAGGCGCGATCTTTGAGTATTAATCTATCTGAGGATCCTAACGTAGGAAGGCTTGCCCACAGTATTGTTGAGCGATGGCAACCACGTTCTCCTAAGAGACTATGGTAACTGAGCACCATGTACCAGTGTACAATTCCGGAGCATGAGCAATCCTGAGGACATATGTGCCACTGAGGATGAGGCACCTACACCTCCACTACCACCATTCTTTTTATCTCCACGTATTCGACCCCCACATACTAGAGCAGCCATGAGGCAGATGAGAGCTACAGCACCATCCACCTATCATTCACTACTCCCATCAAGGACCCCACCATTGTTACCTATCCCTCTACCTGCACCATCTACTAGTCGTAGAGCTGATATTCCTGAGGCTGACACGCCACCTCGGAAGAGACTACTACTTACTACTCCCAGACCTGGGTGTGAGGTTGGAGAGAGTTCTGATGCTACTGCTGCGAGACAGCCAGGACCCACTATAGAGACTATTTATATAAATAGGGGAATATTTCTTTAGGCAAGGTAGTACGATAAGCTCGTAGGTCCTAAGCGCTACCTAAACATTAAGCTATCGAATATGATACCTTACCATCATTCATTTATGCCATAAGTGCATACTCGTATCTACCATACCAGCCTTATATAATATATTTATATAAGTTAAGTTTTGCTCGCTGCAAGCGGTTATGTTTTCATTATAGACGATTTCCTACACGTCTGTTTATATTAATTCCGAGCCATGGAGATTCCATTGAGCTTCTGATGAGGAGCTAGAGGAACTAATGAAGGATCAGCCTCTATCTGCTGATGCCTCACCTACAGCCTTATCACCAGGCTACATTGCTGACTCTAATCCGGAAGAGGATAAGGAGGACCCTGAGGAGGATCCTGCTGACCATCCTGCCGACGGATGAGACAATTATGATAATGAGCCATCTGATGATGACAACGATGATGATGATGTTGAGAAGGATGAGGAGGACGGGGAGGAGGAGGAGCACCTAGCTCTAGTCGACCCTCCTACTGTACCTACAGATGATCCTATCCCCTCAAGCTGAGGATGCAGAGGCAATTACGACTGATGAGTCTGCTCCTAGGCCACCCACACCATATCATCTTGTCTTTTGAGACCAAATCCCGTACAGTACGGATGTTTATTTAACACCATACTCCACGATCACCATCTGCTAAGGCAGGCATTACCGAGATGTTGCTACACTACCTTCATCATCACCACCACCAGAGAATGTGGAGTCACTTAAAGATAACATAAGAGTCTAGCATCTAGAATCTTGAGAGGCACCCTGGCCATAGACAAATAGATTTGTCAGTGTAGCTCATTTTGTATTCCACTAAACTTGAGTAATACTCGGTTGGTAGTGTTAATTAAAAGCTTGTACTCTTTTACTCATGTAAAATGATGTATTAAGTATTAACTTACGCTGTTGGTTATGATCATGCTACTGGACGATGGGGATTTATTTATGCTATGGTTGCTGTTATCTTATATCTATGCATAACGTGGTCTCACCTTACCTACTTGTTGGGATCACGGAGTGTCATGATTTTCCCTTGAATGAAACTTCATATACATTTTGTTCCCTGTGACTTTCAGGAAACAATGACAACTGTTGATCAAGGGATGAGTGTTGAGGAAATTGAGCGGGTTATAGCCGAGCGAGTGGCTAATGCTATCGAGGCTATTGCCATTTATGAGACGAAAACCAACATGGCCCGTAAGTCAATAAGCCAGACCGAACAACAAGAATGCAAGGTAGCAGAGAATGCTAACAACAAGAGAAAGTGGGAAGGTAACCACAATGGGCAATGTACTGTAAAGTTCGGGAATTGCAAGAAGGTTGACCACATGACCCAGGATTGTAGGAATCCTGCTGCTGCTAGGAATCAACGAACTCACGCCTGTTATGAGTGTGGAAGTCTGAGACACTTCAAGAGTGAGTGTCCAATAGTGAAGTTCCAGAAACGTGTGGATAAAAAGATCAGCACTCTTGCTGAACGCCAGACTGAGAACAAGAGGAAGTTTGAAAACACTTCCCGAAATAGTCAGAATCAACAACAACAACAAATCAAGAGGCAAAACACCGGCAGGGCATACACTGCTGGATCGGGTGATAAGAAACCATATGGGGGATCTAGACCCCTGTGCTCAAAGTGCAATTACCACCATGACGGTCCGTGTGCTCCAAAGTGCTATAAATGCAACAAATATGGTCACATCGCCCGTGACTGTAGGGGTACGGGAAATGCCAATGCTGTTAACAACCAAAGGGTCACTGTGGCAAGTCAGAAGGCTATTTGCTATGAATGTGGGAATCAAGGGCACTACAAGAGGGATTGCCCAGAGCGAAAGAACCAAAGCCATAAAAACCAAATTGGAGGTACTGGAGCACATGGAGTGGTGCATACCTTAAGAGGAGGAGAAACCGATCAAGACCCTAACAACAAGAAGGATGAGATCGAAGCTTAAAAGATAAAGTTGACTCGCCTTGCCTAGCAAACCCTAAGTTGAAATTATCTTAAACTTTATCTCCTTAGGAGTTCTCGTTGTATTTCTCTTAAATTTCAGTTGTACGAATGATTTCAAATTATCTATCAAATTATCGTATTATGAAAATTTCGTCAATATCTACCTAGGTTCCTTATTTACTCTTACAAACTACTCTCACGAATATCATGAAATTGTAACGCTATTTTGACGAAAATGAGCAATGCATCGTTAGTCCTCAATTATACATGGCCTGATCAACTATGTATAATTCAGGAAGGTACCATGCCGTGCTGAGAGTAGTCACTCTAAAAACCTCTTGTTAAGGAAACAATTTTCTACTTATATCATGTTTTGTGTGCGTATTCATAGAACGCGTTTACTTTTGGAAATTGAATTAGTAACCCTATCAACTAAGCAAACCTTCACTCCGTCTTACTATAAAGTTGGCATCATCTTATACCAAATCCTAAGCCGAGAAGCCAAGACACATTACTAGTCGCCCTAAGACAATTTCGCTATCGAATTTGCTCGCCATTAGAGAATCTCTTAAACCACCCATTCAACATAAACTTAATGCCTAGTTTCGATGCTATAATCTGTATGGATTGGTTGGCGAAATACCAAGCGGTCATTGTGTGTGCTGAGAAGATTGTTTGCATTCCCTGGAGAAATAAAACCTTAATCATACACGGTGACGGAAGTACTCAGGGAAGTGTGACACGATTAAACATCATTTCTTGCACTAAAGCGCAGAAGTACATGGAAAAAGGATTTCCTATCTTTTTGGCACATATCACTGCAAAAGAGGTTGAAGACAAGTCGAAGGAGAAGCGACCGAGTGTCTACTCGAAAATCGACCTAAGGTCAGGTTATCACCAATTGAGGGTTCGAGAAGAAGACATTCCGAAGACTGCCTTCAGAACTCGTTATGGCCATTACGAATTTCAAGTTATGCCGTTTGGTTTGACAAACGCACCTGCCGTATTCATGGACCTTATGAATCAGGTATGCAAACCATATCTAGATAAATTCGTGATTGTCTTTATTGACGATATTCTGATATATTCGAAGAACAAGGAAGAACATGAAAAACACCTTAAGCAAATCTTAGAATTGCTTAAGAAGGGGAGATGTATGCCAAGTTCTTCAAATGTGAATTTGGATTCCCAAAGTTCAGTTCCTCGTCCGTGATCGATAGTGAAGGAATTCATGTGGATCCAGCCAAGATTGAATCCATTAAAGATTGGACATCTCCTAAGTCACCAACGGAGATTCGTCAATTTTTAGGTCTTGCTGGGTATTACCGGAGATTCATTGAAGGGTTTTCAAAGATCGTCAAACCAATGACTAAGCTTACTCAAAAGAAGGTCAAGTTTGAGTGGGGCGATAAACAAGAAGCAGCTTTTCAACTGTTGAAGCAAAAGTGTGCAGTCGCACCAAATCCTAGCATTACTGAAGGAAGCGAATATTTCATCCTCATACTGCGACGCTTTAAGAAGGTTTGGTACGCTGTGTTGATGCATCAGAGGAAAAGGTGATTTCTTATGCATCACGCCAGTTGAAGATTCATGAGAAGAACTATACAACTCATGATTTAGAACTTGGTGCAGTGGTGTTCGCTCTCAAGATCTGGAGACATTATTTATATGGAACTAAGTGTACGGTGTTCACCGATCACAAGAGTTTGCAACACATTTTAGATCAAAAAGAGTTGAACATGAGGCAACGCCGATGGTTAGAGTTGCTAAGTGATTACGATTGTGATATTCGTTATCACCCGGGGAAAGCAAATGTCGTTGCTGATGCTTTAAGTAGGAAAGAACGAGAACCACCGTTAAGAGTTCGAGCCTTAGTCATGACTATTAGCTTGGATCTTCCCAAACAAATCTTAAAAGCTCAGACCGAAGCGCGAAAACCAGAGAACATTAAGAGTGAAGACGTTGGGGGAATGTTGATTGAAAATGCTAAATTTCCAGAAGCGATTTGAGATCAAAGTTGGAACCACGTGCGGATGGAACCCTGTGCCTCAATGGCAGGAGCTGGTTACCTTGTTATGGGGATTTACGGACTGTAATCATGCACGAGTCCCACAAATCAAAATACTCTATTCATCCGGGTTCTGACAAAATGTACCAAGACATGAAGAAGCTATATTGGTGGCCCAACATGAAAGCCGACATAGCCACTTATGTTAGCAAGTGTTTGACCTGTGCTAAGGTCAAGGCCGAACATCAAAGGCCATCAGGATTGTTGGTACAACCCAAGATACCCGAATGGAAGTGGGACAACAATATCTATGGATTTTGTACACGAAGTTCCTAAGGACGTCTCAAGGCTATGACATAATTTGGGTGATCGTTGACCGACTCACTAAGTCTGCGATCTTCACACCAATGAGAGAGACCGATCCTTTGGATAAACTTGCAAGATTGTACCTAAAGGAGGTGGTCACGAGGCATGGAATACCTGTCTCAATCATTTGTGATCGTGACCCGAGATTCGCATCCAATTTCTGGAGGTCACTTCAGAACGTTTTGGGTACTAATTTAGATATGAGTACTGCGTACCATCCACAAACAGACGGGCAAAGCGAGAGGACCATTCAAACTCTCGAGGATATGTTGCGTGCTTGTGCGATCGACTTTGGAAAGGGTTGGGTTAACCATTTGCCATTAGTCGAGTTCTCATATAACAATAGCTATCACGCCAGCATCAAGGCTGCACCATTCGAAGCACTGTATGGTCGAAAGGTGTCGTTCAACCTGTTTGTTGAACTAAGTTGGAGAAGCTCAAATACTCGGTCCATAACTAATTCAAGAGACCACTGAGAAAATCATCCAGATCAAGCAAAGGATGCAAGCCGCTCGTGATCGACAGAAGAGTTACGCTGACTTGAAGCGTAAACCAATGGAATTCCAAGTCGGGGATAAAGTTATGCTTAAAGTTTCGCCTTGGAAAGGGGTCGTACGTTTTGGCAAACGGGGGAAGTTAAATCCTAGGTATGTTGGACCTTTCAAGGTGTTAGAAAAGGTTGGAGAGGTTGCTTACAAGCTCGATCTTCCTGAAGAGTTGAGTAGAGTTCATAATACGTTTCATGTGTCTAACCTGAAAAAGTGTCATGCCGACGAACCATTAGCCGTTCAGTTGGATGGACTTCATCTTGATGACAAACTTCATTTTGTTGAGGAACCATTTGAAATAGTGGGTCATGAAGTTAAACGGTTGAAGAGAAGCCGAATCCCATTAGTCAAAGTTCGATGGAACTCCAAGAGAGGTCCTGAGTTCACGTGGGAACGTGAAGACCAATTCAAGAAGAAATACCCACACCTCTTCACCAGGACCGCATCGTCGTCAAGTGCTGCATTGTGAGCCTTAAGGACAAGGCTCGTTTAACGGGGGAAGTCTATAACACCCTGTGTTTTCAAGTCATTGACGACATCGATAAATCTACAATGTTTTTTTAACCCTTTTTTTTTTTGTTTTTATTGTACGTGTTTACTTTAAATCATAAGCGATAGGTTAAATCGACGTACGCCAAAAATTAGCGTTTAATGTAAACGGGCATCAAACCATCAAACGTTTACATCAATCATGTGTTATATAATTATTTTAATGATAATTATGGTCGTTGTTTATTTATTTTATTGGTTACGTAAGTTAAATACGTTTCGCGATAAATGTACGTTTAAGAATAACCGGAAGCACGTTAATTTATTAACGCTTCAACAAATGCCCTCGATTATACCCAATAGCTAAAGATTATTTAAAATTTAGCTAAATAAATGATGCTTACACCTTTTACACTAGAAATGAAACAATATGCAAGTAATTGCAAGTAAACACATCTTTATGTAATTTATACAAGTTGTAACTAGTCATATATTTCAAGCAAGTAAGCATTTGTAAGATAGAAATTGAAACACTATACTTCCACTCCCTCATCATATCATACGGCATACATATATATGTATGATAGGAAAATGCAAATTTTACACACTTTGGTCAAATGTACAACATAACTCATTAATACCTAGCTAGCATTGTCTCACTTTGACCATGGTCTTTCCTTAAGACCCTCCCTTTTTGTCCCAAGACTTCTATTACATCTTTGACCACCTTTCTTATTTACATAATACATGAATGCAAGTAAAGAACCATAGTTAACTTAACACTTACAAAATCAACAAATCCCTCCCTCTTTCTCATCTATATGCTACGGCATACAATCCCACACACCACTAAAATTCATAGCAATTTTGTCTACACCCATCACATCTTTACACATCCATCCTAAGATATTCTAAGGTTTTCAAAGCAATGGCTAAGCCTTTTCAAGTATTAATCAAGTGAAAAGGAAGCTAGGGTTTATTTAAGAAAACTAGGATTTTCTTGGGTGCAAACTTTGGATTTTTATCTAAACAAGGGTTTAGATTACATTGATCATCATCATCATCACACACCATAAGGTCATCTAGAACCCTTTATGTTCTTTCAATATTCATTTTATGCATATGTTTTTTATATTGTAGTTAAATCACCATTAGGAACTTTTTTACATGTAAAAAAAAAGAGTTTTGAGCGTGTTTGAAAGCCAATATAATTGAGCAAGAAAGTTTTGGCCCGCAAAACGAGGATCGAGTTTTCATAAAATTGAATCGGGCTTTGAAAATATGATAGAGCTATCGAGACGATCGTTTCGATATATTGTAGAGCTTCTAACTCTTAATGACGAAAAAAGTTACTGCGAAAATCGAGATATATATATTTTAAACATTTTATTTTCAGCACGTGTATACATGGCGCTTTGCTGTAGGAATTTAAACGCTCGTTTTGAGCACTTTCGAGTCCGTTTCGGCCTTCCGGCGAAACACGAAAGTTGCTCTGAATGATGTTTTACTTCCCCGCGAGGTTCTTTAAGTCTAAAAGAGAGTGATAACGGGTCGTAAGGCGGGGGCAAAATCTGTCTTTTTGGTAATTGATACACTGCACCAGATCTGATGCGATGCTTTTTGCCCATTTCGGTCGAAGTTTCGGGTTCAGACAGAATAGAAAGTTGTTCAAAATATCGTTTTGCATAAATTCTATTTAGAACTCGAGTCATGAAAATGTGATTTAGTAGGTCATTATAGTCGGGTCAGACTTAGAAAGTAACCACAACACTACCAGTAGTAACCACAACACTACCAGGAGGAACCACAACACTACCAGTAGTAACCACATACACTTTACCAGTATAGTAACCCACAACACTTTTTTTTTTTTTCTCAAGGTTATAAATAGCGTGAAGCGTGGCGTAGCGGCATAGCCAAGCCTCAAGCTTTAGCGTGAGGCGTTGCGTCATAGCGTTTTTAAGGCGTGACTCAAGGCGGCAAAAAATATTTATAGAGTGGTCAATATTAGTTAGCTACTAGGATTAAAATTGAGTAACGGGGTTACTAAGACCGAATCTCATACAACCCAAAGCATAAATACTTGTAAATAAGCTCAAATCCATGAAATTTTATAAAGCTTCAAAAAAACTCACGCTATAGCGCGCTATATGGCGCCTTATTGCACGCCACGCCTCAAGATGACGCCTTGGCCTGTTTCGTAACGTGGAGGCCACGCCTCGCGCTATAGCGCCGCTATAGCGCGCTACGGCGCCGCTATTTAGAACCCTGACAACACTACCAGGAGGAACCACAACACTACCAGGAGGAACCACAACACTACCAGTAGTAACAACACTACCAGTAGTAACCACAACACTACCAGGAGGAACCACAACACTACCAGGAGGAACCACAACACTACCAGGAGGAACCACAACACTACCAGGAGGAACCACAACACTACCAGGAGGAACCACAACACTACCAGGAGGAACCACAACACTACCAGGAGGAACCACAACACTACCAGGAGGAACCACAACACTACCAGGAGGAACGACAACACTACCAGGAGGAACTACAACACTACCAGGAATAACTAAAATTACATTATTCAGATATTTATAAATGTTTTTACAATTATAAATATGTTTTCACTCAACAATTAGATGGTGATTAGCTAAATAGACTTATGCATAGTAGGGATTATTCAATGTGATTAGTACTTATACGACCTAAAGTAAATAGGTTGCTTTCGACGATTTGCATGTTCACTTTATATGGGATACACTTGGTCTTTGCTACTCAAGGTGTGTTCATAGCCCCTCGTTTTAACATGCTTTTGTTTTTACAAAGTTTTTGGTGAAAAACATGCAATGTATTTTTTTTTACTTACAATTGGACACAAGTGGTTAAGATTTCATGTTAGATTACGTGTGCTAAGTAGGGTTAAACCCATATCTAAGCCATTATCATGAAACTGTCTATTACTGGACTGTGAGCGCGATGTATGAATAGTTCTATTGGGGTTGACAAACCCGTTAGGTGGTTAGCTATCACTAGACAACCGAACGTTTTCCATGTCGAACAAAGGATGTTGCGGGTTAGAACATCACCACGGGCAAAGTAGGCCATTAATTTGGCATTCATACACGTCAAGCTTCCAGTGTCTGTGAGCTTAGAGAACGTATATACATTTATATGATGTCTGCTCGGTTGCATTATCATACACTTGGGAAATCTTGTGGTCCTACAATATATGATTTGTCAAACCTATGAATTCACCAACATTATTATTGACGTTTTAAAGCAATGTTTTTCAGGGGATCAGTAAGCAAGAGGTACAAGGGATACATTGGTGATTTACAATTTGGATGTCATGCATTAAAGATTTTATCGCATTTCATTTTGTTATCTGTTATGGGCTGAAAATCTTTGTATTTTGATCAAGTGAACAAGTTAAGCTTCGGGCTTATGTAACAATTACTTTGTTAAATCCAATGTATCGTGAAACTAACTGCTTTAAAAACTGATACTCCTAAGCCTGTAACAACACTGGTTTACTTAAGGAAACCTAGGAAATCTAAAGTTGATGTTCCCGTTAGCAAACCTAAGATTTTTAAATCTGTGTCTGCTAACAATAAGGAACCCAGTCAATCTCAGGGATCCATAGTTTCTAATGTTCCATCTTCCTCTCTTGATGAATGCAGGTCGTCCAAATTGTTCTCTAGTATTTGGACTCCGACTGCTCCAAGCATATGACCGAAGATCGCTCTCAGCTCACCAATTTCGTTAATAAATTCCTGGGTATAGTCAAATTCAAAAATGATCACATGGCAAAGATTATGGGATATGGTGATTATCAGATTGGGAATGTTATGATCTCAAGGGTTTACTACGTGGAAGGACTTAGACACAAATTATTCTCCGTTGGGAAATTCTGTAATTCGAACCTTGAAGTTGCTTTTTGTCAACACACCTGCTTTATTCGTAATCTAGAAGGTGATGATCTATTAACTGGATTTCGAGGCAAAAATCTATATACACTGTCTCTTAGAGATATAATGGTGTCCTCTCTGATATGTCTCTTGTCAAAGGTCACAAAGACTAAGTCCTGGCTATGACACCGACGTTTGTCCCATTTAAACTTTGGTACAATCAACCATTTAGCTAGACATGGTCTTGTTCGAGGTCTCCCTAAGCTTAAATTTGAAAAGGACCATTCGTGTTCTGCTTGTGCAAAAGGTAAAAGTAAGAAAAAACCCTACAAACCTAAATCTGAAGACACCAATCAAGAAAAACTCTATCTTTTGCACATGGATCTTTGTGGACCAATGCGTGTCGCAAGTGTTAATGGAAAGAAGTACATCCTCGTCATTGTCGATGATTACTCTCGCTTTACATGGGTGAAGTGCTTAAGGTCAAAAGATGAAGCTCCAGATTACATAATCAAGTTTCTCAAGATAATCTAAGTGCGACTTAACACACTTGTCTGACGAATTAGAACAGATAATGGAATTGAATTTGTTAATCAAACTTTGTGTGAATATTATGAGAATGTTGGCATCTCTCATGAAACATCTGTTGCTCGCTCTCCATAGCAAAATGGTGTCGTTGAAAGACGTAATCATACGCTAATTGAAGCAACCCACACAATGTTAATTTATGCAAAAGCTCCGTTATTCTTATGGGCAGAAGCAGATGCTACCGCATGTTATACCCAAAATTGATCCATCATACGTCTTTGTCACGGCAAAACACCATATGAGCTTTTACATGACAAACTTCTCGACTTATCATTCTTTCATGTATTTGGTGCACTCTGCTATCCGACAAATGATAGTGAGAACTTGGGTAAGTTACAACCGAAAGCTGATATTGGTATTTTCATTGGCTATGCACCCACAAAGAAAGCATTTTGAATTCACAACTGACGTACCAGACATATTATCGAAATAATTCATGTAGACTTTGATGAGCTGACTGCAATGGCTTCTGAACATAGCAGTTTAGGACCCGCACTTCATGAAATAACTCCTGCAACAATCAGTTCAAGACTCGTGCCAAACCCTCCTCCTTCAACACCGTTTGTACCACCTTTAAGAACTGATTAGGATATTTTGTTTCAACCGCTGTTTGATGAATTACTCACTCCTCCACCTAGTGTTGATTGCCCAGCCCCTAAAGTTATTGCTCAAATTACTGAAGTAGTTGCTCCAGTTCCCGCTGTATCAACCGTTCACCTTCCTCAACAACAGTTGACCAAGATGCACCATCACCTAGTAACTCTCAAACAACACCCGAAACTCAATCTCCTATCATTCCTAACGATGTTGAAGAAGACAATCATGACTTAGATGTTGCACACATGAATAACGATCCGTTCTTTGGTATTCCCATTCCAGAAAATGATTCTGAAGCATCTTCTTCTTCGGATGTTATTCCTACTGTCGTGCAATCTGCTGCTCCTTACTCAGAACACGTTACCAAATGGACCAAGGATCATCCTTTAGACAACATCATCGGTGAACTCGAAAGACCTGTTTCCACAAGACTCCAACTTCATGAACAAGCCTTATTTTGTTACTACGATGCCTTTCTCTCATCAGTTGAACCAAAGACTTATAAAGACGCATTAACTCAATCATGTTGGATTGAAGCAATGCAAGAGGAGCTGAATGAATTTGAGCATCTTGAAGTCTGGGAACTCGTTCCTCGTCCCGATAAAGTGATGGTTATTACTTTAAAATGGATCTACAAGGTGAAACTTGATGAATTAGGAGGAATTCTAAAGAACAAGGCTCGTTTGGTTGCTCGTGGTTATTGTCAAGAAGAGGGAATTGATTTTGAGGAATCCTTTGCTCCAGTGGCTAAACTTGATGCTATTTGAATTTTCCTCGCATATACTGCCCATATGAATATGGTTGTCTACCAAATGGATGTAAAGACGACATTCTTGAATGGCATTCTGCGCGAATAAGTTTATGTCAGCCAACCAGACGGATTTGTAGATCAAGACAATCCGAATCATGTATATAAGCTTAAGAAGACTCTTCATGGGTTGAAACAAGCTCCTCGCGCGTGATACGATCTGTTGTCGAAGTTTCTACTTTCTCAGGAATTCTCCAAAGGAACCGTGGATCCCACATTATTCATAAGAAGACAAGGCAAAGATCTTCTCCTAGTACAAATCTACATTGATGATAAAATCTTTGCGTCTACTACACCTGAATTATAGGACCAACTTTCCAAAATAATGTGTTCCCAGTTTAAGATGTTGATGATGGGCAAAATATTTTTCTTAGGACTACATATTTCACAAAGTCCCAGAGGCATCTTTATAAACCAATCTAAATATGCTCTCGAATCTTTGAAAAAATACGGTATGGAATCTAGTGACCCCGTGGATACTCCCACGGTGGAGAAATCCAAACTGGATGAAGATACACAAGGGAAAGCCGTAGATCCTACACACTATCGTAGAATGATTGGCACCTTTATGTATCTTACAGCCAGTAGACCGGACCTAACACTTGCTATATGCATGTGTGACCGGTATCAGGCAAAGCCTACCGAAAAGCACCTCCATACTGTAAAAAAAATCTTTAAATACCTAAGAGGTACCGTAAATCGGGGACTCTTATATCCAAAGGATTATTCTATTGCTCTAACAGCTTATGCAGACGCTGATCATGCGGGTTGCCAAGATACTAGACGAAATACATCTGGAAGTATGCAATTATTGGGAGACTTACTTGTTAGCTGGTCATCAAAAAGGCAGAAAAGCGCTGCAATATCCAGTACGGAAGCTAAATATATTGCTATGTCTGGCTGTTGTGCTCAAATCCTTTGGATGAGATCACAGCTTACCGACTATGGCCTTGGATTCAATAAAATTCTAATGTACTGTCATAACAAAAGCGCTATTGCCCTATGCTGCAACAACGTTCAACATTCTCGATCAAAGCATATAGACATCAGATTCCACTTTATAAAAGAGCAAGCTGAGAATGGAGTAGTAGAGCTTTACTTTGTCAACACGGAGTATCAACTAGCGGACATCTTCACTAAAGCCCTATGTAGAGAAAGAATTGAATTTCGTATCAACAAGCTAGGAATGCGAAGTTTTACGCCGGAAACTCTAAAACAACAATGGCAGGGGGGATTGAAGCTGAAGCTATAGTGGTGGACCTATTCAAAATATCCTTTATCATATGTATATATATTAAAAACCATAAAAAAACCAAAAATATTTTTTCATTTTTCAGAAAACTTTTAAAAATCAAAAAAGAACAAAAATATAAAAATATTTTTAAAAACCAAGAAAACAATATAAAAATGAGAAAAATCATAAAAATGAGGTAATAATGGCATGTATTCTGAAAATCGATAACATTTACAGTCTTAGAAATGTCATTTAATAATGATACGAGGCTGTAAATGAAGTTCGAGCAGAAGTTCCAAATGTTTTCAAAACATGCCAAAAAATGGCTTGCTACTATTTCAGATAGCAACCCGGTCATCATCTTAAAGGCAAGTATTTCAAAAAGAAAACTTGACCTCTCAACGGGAATTTATTCTCGGGCATGGTCTACTTATGACCATGCAAAGGCTTGTGTTTACTTTGCAACACAACCCGTGCTTCGATTTATTCCCATAAGTGTACGTGTCAGTACAATTATGTGTTAAAATAAGAGAAATCCTATTTCATGGTGTTTGATTTTCAAAAATAAAAACATTGCTTCATCACACAATGCTTTTTCAGAGACATTTTGTTAGAAACAAAGAAGTCTCGGTCACTAGTAGTTATTTAGCATTTACTAGCTCGTTAATTAATGATGTTTAATGTAATTGGGCCGACAAAGAAAAAGCCCGAAAAGCCCATCCAAAGCCCATATGGCCGGCCCTTTGAGGGTTATAAATACCCTTCACATGTTAAGGTTTAGGGTATGTGACGATCTCTGTAAACACAAAACTCATATCTCTTGTAAGTTTAATCATCCTTATTATTTTTCTTTCAAGTTTTTCTCTTGATCTTTAAACCTCAATCTTTCTTGTGAGATGATATATTATTTGGAAACATCAATTGTATCACGAGCTCGAAGTGGTACGTGTTTTGATCTTGTGTGCTTAATTTTTTTTTAAATCGAACGAGCCTTAATACATCTATCAGATTTCGACTTAATTTTTTTTGATCTCATCGAAAGTTTTAAAAAATTGACCGACTTATTTTTTTATAAAAAAACTTTCGGCATCCTTTTTAAATCAAAGGGTTTCATTTTTTTTAATAAATGTTTTAGGCTTATTTTATTATAAAAAGATTCGGCTGATTTTTTAATATAAACTTTCGGTTTATTTTTTTATCAATTGGTGTTCGGCTAATTAATTGATTTTTTTTAATATAAACTTTCGGTTCATTTTTTAATCAATTGGTAATCGGCTGTTTTTTACTAAAAAAAATTCGGCTGATTTGATTAAAAAATTTTGTTCAGCTGTTTTTTATTAAAAAAAATCTCGGCTGATTTTTTTTTAAAAAAGAAAATTTAGGCGATTTTAAAAAAAGCTTCGGCTTATTTTATAATTTTTTTTTCGGCTTATTGTTTTTATAAAAAAAACTTTCGGCTTATTTAAAATTTTTTTGGTTTTATTTAAAAAAAAAACTTTCGGTTGATTTAAAAAAAACAAGGGATTCAGCATATTTTTTAATAAAGGAGGAGATCTATATTTTTAGGAAGTAAATACTTGTTTCCTAAAATCAAGGGATTTGATTTTATCTTTGGCGGTTAATTTTGGGAAGTAAATATTTGGTTCCTAAATTCAAGGTATATAATCTTCTAAATTTAGAAATTATATTCTTGTTCTTTTTTCCTTCCACGTGAGAAAAATCTTTGGAATATTTCAACATCAATTCATTATTGTTTTACGGTTTCTTCTTGATTTTGTAAAATCCCGCGAAAGATATTCTTTTCTCGGTTTTAATCAAAGATTTGTAAAATCCCGTGAACATTAATTGATTTCAATCCAAGAAACACACAATCAAACACAAACAACCACTCAAGATCCGTTCATTCATTTCACTTTAAACAAGATGGCAACAAATATAAATAGCAAGTGTCAAGCTGGTACGGATAACCGTCCTCCTATGTTGGAGGAAAGTGACTTTACATCACCTTATTCTGAACATGGCCATCACTACCACTATGACATTTCAAGTAAGCCATGAGAATGCATACGATTTTGATGTCGATGAAGCACCTCATGTAGCGGCAGCATTCATGGCCAATCTGATGCAGACTGGTCCATCTACTAGACAGGGCACCAGTAATGATATTGACTTTTATTCAGAGGTACAAACTTATGATAATCACTTCTTTGATAATATGCATCTTCAGGTATCACAAGAGATACACAAGGGAGAACAACTAGACTTTGATGTTGATTCGGTTATCGATGATCATGATAACACCATTCTATATCATCAATACCAATTAAACAACAAAGTTGAAAGTGTTCCAACTGATGTATCTTCTGTCGTACCTGGTGGAATATATGTGATTACTATTCTAGATGATTTGAGGTCATAACTTGCGGGCCACATTAAGACCAATGAGGAACAAAGCTTTGCTAACGATTCCTTAAAAGCTGAGCTTGAGAGATACAAAACACAGGTTCAAAATCTAGAACAAAGTAAGGTTAAAAGATTAGAAAAAATGTTTTTGAAACGTAACAAACGAATGCGGAACCTTGAAGAACAACTTGTGTCTTCAAACAACAACCTTTTACAAATCATGTTGAGTAAACAAGTCTCTCGGCTCCCTCAATGATAGTGAAAGTTGAAAGTAGATAAAAATGCTCTTGAGGAAAGTTATCTAGAGGAATTAGTTTGGTTGAGAAATACTAACAAGGTTGTCATGGAACTTTTGCAATCGTATGGTCAACCTATACAAATTGTCCCTATGTTATCTAAACGACCAACTTTTTCCACAAAGGACTTACACAAATCTGCTCTTGGTCATCGTAATCCACTGTATCTCAAATCAGCTCAGCTGTGTCGCCCAACCCTGTATCTTGGTGATGTAATTGTAGATCCTGTACATACCCCCTTTAGGGTATATGATAGTGAAGAGACCTTAGTTCAAGCTGAAGTTAGTAGAACTAAGATGTTAGAAAGGATGAAAGACCCGTTGTGCAAAGTGTCATCTAAGCCAATAAATTATGCTAAGTTAAATAGTTTGTATGATACCTTTGTGCCTCAAAAGCAGTTGTCTAGTGAACAAGTTTATTGGTTACCAGCTAATGAAGTTGCTAGTTATAATTGTAACCAGTCTAAACCTATAACTATATTTGTTCCTACTCGTCCAGCCAAGAGTCAAGTTTACACTCAGTTAAAAATGTTAAAAGCATGTTTTCCAGAGTTTGATAAGGTTGTCAAAGACAGAACGACACCCTCATATATAACAAATGGGGAGTGGCATTTTGAACATACCAAAAAGTGCTTTGTAGAAGAAATAATTCCTTTTTATGAAAAACTTAAAACACATGTTAAAGGTATAGAAGATAATCTTTTCAAAGAAGTATCAGCTACCATGGGACGTAGTGATCTCTTGTTGATGTGGTGTATTATAACTGACCATTCAAGCCGGACATACCAGATGTGTTAAAGATAAAACGCGGAGTGAAAACAACCAGACCCCCATTTCATGATGACTAATCAATCAGCTCGCGGACTCTCGTCCTCCAGACGAAGAGATAGTTGTGCGCCGCGCCTACCTCTATACGCGCGAACTCAAAATCTCCTAATTACTAATCCATGCTCAGTCGCCCTTTAGCTCAGCCTGACTCTCATGTGTCTAAAAGATAATTGTTCTGTTGTGCTTACTTCCGATATTGCTTGTCTCTTCGCCATTGTGCCCCAATAGAGCGTTTGTACACGCTTAATTGCGTTTGTTATGGAACACTCCGAATTAATCTGAACTTGAAGCTGCGATTTTTATTAAGATGAAACAACTCTTGTTGAAAAAGGGAAAAAACGATGTTCTTTCAATGAACGAAATATCAGGAAACTCGAGCCATAAATTTCAATAGTACCAAGAATGTTTGAAAAATCTAGGTTTTGTAATATTCAAGCTCACATGAAACTTACTGTTTTTTTTGAACAAAATCAAAAGTGGAAGATCTATATTTTTTAGCTCTTCAGGGAAAAGATCAGGAAGTTATAGACATAATATCGGTAAACATGAAGAGGTTAGGTGCGACCCTCAACCCGAGTACTCTTAGAATTTCAAGCCCTAGAAACTAAAACATACCTCAGTTAAAGAGGAACTCACTGCTGTTAGGATTAAGAATGATAGCCTTAGGGATGAAAACATATCCATTAAGAAGCATTATCAAGATTTGTATCAGTCTAAGGCAGAAAGTAATAGTAATGTGAGTAGTAGAGCAACTGTCCCTGAGAGACCCAAAGTACTTGCTCCTGGCTTGTATGCCATGACGTCCAAGTATATCCCTCATTAGAAAAGATATAATAGGGAAGCCAATACTCCTTTGCCTAAGGAAAGAGAAGTTGCCTCTGCAAAACCTCATTACATGATTGCACCTGGCTCATCTAGGTATAGCTCAAATGACATGGTTCATAATCACTACCTAGAGGAAGCTAAGAAACAAACACATGAAATAGGCAGGAATTCCAAAACTAGTGTAATACCTTCTGCTAGATCACAAAGCATCTAATGGTAGCAAACCAAAACCTAGGATCAATAACCAAAAGTCTAGGAATTGGCATGCATCTAAGACTAGTAACGTAACGACAAAGACTGTGCCCATAGCAGAACACTCTAGGAATTCTAGAAATTTTTTTGACTCCAAACATTTTGTTTGCTCTACATGTCAAAAATGTGTCTTTAATGCAAATCATGATCATTGTATAACAGAATTCCTAAATGAAGTCAACTCACGTGCTAAGGTTCCATCTAATAAGACAACGAACAGAAACAAACCCGTAGAGCAAATAAGTGTTACAAAAGAAACCAGAAAGACAGATCTCAAAAGGACATAGGTTTTCAATCAAAAAGACTTCCGTTGTGCATGAGAAAACAATGACTCCTAGATCTTGTCTTAGGTGGAAACCGATGGGTAAAATTTTCAAGACAGTTGGTCTTAGGTGGGTTCCTACTGGAAAGATATTCACATCTAGCACAACCAAGGTTGATAGTGAATCCACAAATGGTTTAGATGAAGATATCACTAACCAATATGAATACAAATAAACTCTTGATGTCAGTGCAGGTACTCCTAACTTAAGTGCAGGTACATCTTTCAATCCTAAAAACGAAGGACTCAAAGTTTGGTTGCTAAAAAGATTGATATCTCAGAAACCAGGGCTTCAAGGAATTCTAATTTGATGAACAAGCAATGACTTCTGTACAACCTAGTACAGGACTCAGACCTAACTCAATGGCTCCTGGACACAACGGTTCAGGACCCAAGATTATCAATTTATAGTCAAGACGAATTGGTTCTGGGCTTGTAACTACTCCAACAACACCTAGTGTTCCTCCTACAGAGTAAAAATGTTACTACAACTCAAACAATGACTATAACTCTTTAAATAGAAAATGGGTCAATGTTTGAGGGGGAGAATCAGTGCTACTAACAGTCTTGCAAGAAATGCTCACAAAGGATTTTTGGACTCATCCGTTCTTCTTACATGAGAAGTATTTAATCTAGCGTGTGAGAAAATCTATTGTAGAGCGATTGGAACGAATCATAGGCTGCTTCTTCAGACAGACTGATTTATCACTCTAGTCTACGTATATTTCAGGTCTGGTTTCAATATTTATTGAATATCTGTACATTAAAGTACTATATATATATATATATCTTCATTGATTGATGGAGAGCTTAAATTTATTTTAAGTCCATTGTTGATCAAAACCATACAAAAGTTGCATACTTTTGATCGAGGGAGAAAATGTGACTTAAAATTACTGATAACTAATGATTCAATTGTTTATATGTGATAGCTTGAACCTTGCATGTGCAAAACAACTTTCGAATATCGATGCACATGTGTAGGGGGAGCAAAAAGATTAATATATTCTAAAAATGTCAAGATACCAAAACTTTTGTGTTATACACAAGTATCTTGATAATCTACAAAGAATCTTTTACTTCATGATCTTGGTTTCATATATGTGATTGGATAGCAGAAATTGCATGGGAATGTATCATCTCATATCCCTCAGGATATCTTTCTAAAATTTGATAGAGCTGTTGAGTGTTGATATGTTAAACGGTTTTCAGCAGGTTAAGCTTCTTAGTTCCTATCGTTTTTTAAAAACCATCAAAGCAGTTTCCATCAAATGATTTTAAGGCGGCTTGACAAGGGTTAATGCTAAGTTTTGACCTAAGTTAGGTAGTCTTCTGCAAAACTTTCATTGTGTTCAAACGATTTTATCACACTTCGACTGTTTTTTCAAAGTTTTTGTGCCATAGACTTCTACAGTACTTAATTGTATTAAGAGGTCGACCCTATGTTTGCAAGTGAGCCTAATGAAGCATCTGGACATAGGTTATGCTAAACATGAATTATACGGTATAGTCAGCAGATAGTAACTGTTCTGACTCACTCTTTACCATTCTAGTAGTAGCAATGCTATTAGTGTGTTAGTCTACGGACATCTGGTGTAGAGAACAACAAGCATACGGGAATATGATACTTCGGTATTGGAGGACTTAAAGGCTTTGAGCTAGAAAACCTGTCAAAGAGGTTCTTATAATGAATCTACCTGATCACAGGTGCAATACTCGTACTATAATCATCGATCCTCACAGAATCGTAGGTTATTGCAACCGACAAGATTGAGTATCTTCATTTATACTCGGTCCCTTCAAAATATAAAACCCTCAATGTGTTTTAAAAAAATGTTTTTCTAAGAACACATTAAGTGGATTTTCATATAAATGTTTTTTTGGTGATCAATTTTTTGGAATTAAGACAAATGACTCAAGGAATCGATGTAAACCACATGCTCATACTCAAAGACTCAAAGATATCAAGAAAGCTAAATACTTAAAGCTTCCGCACCTCTGAAATCAAAGTCTTCTTCAAAATGTTAAAGATATAAAGAATTGAAGAAGAAAGAACAAAAAAGCTTTCAAGATTACAACAAGTTTGAGCATGTTGGTCCAAAGTTCAACAAATGGCAAATTAAAGAAAAGACATGAAGTTCATAGAATTAAAGATCAGAATCAAGTTATCAAGTCATGATGAAACAAGCTCTGAAGATTAAAGTCAAAGTGAAGATTGCTACAGCAAGCACAAAATATCAATGGAAGATTACAAGGACTACGAGCTGCAGAAATTTACATTGAATGCTACAACTTAATTTTTGCAAATCAAGAGTGACCTCCCTTAGGGGGAGATTGTTAGAAACAAAGAAGTATCGGTCACTAGTAGTTATTTAGGATTTACTATCTTGTTAATTAATGATGTTTAATGTAATCGGGCCGGCAAAGAAAAAGCCCGAAAAGCCCATCTAAAGGCCCATATGACTGGACCCTTTGAGGGTTATAAATACCCTTCACATGTCAAGGTTTAGGGTATGTGATGATCTCTGTAAACATAAAACTCATATCTCTTGTAAGTTTAATCATCCTTTATTATTTTTCTTTCCAGTTTTTCTCTTGATCTTTAAACATTAATCTTTCTTGTGAGATGAATAATTATTGGAACCATCACATTTGACCACTCAAACAACGACTACAACTTTTTAAATAGAAAACAGGTCAATGTTTGAGGGAGAGAAAATGTTAAATTTCTTCTTTATAATAATAATGTGCTAAAAAAAAGGTTTTAAACAATAACGGAATATCATTCTTAAGGAAAGTTAATTAAGTTTAGCTTATGTGTGCCTTATATGTTATGTGTTTATGCCTTTAGGGAGTAAATGTGCAAATACAAGTTTTTTAGGTATGTCAGTTAAAAACATTAGGGACTATGTGTGCCAATTGTTAAACTATATTTGCCTAATAAAACTTAATGGTGAAAAATAAAAGGAATAGGAAACCACAGGGGGTGAATGTGTCAAAAACCATATTTGTTTTATAACATCACCCACCCTCGTCTCTTTTCACACACACACACACTTAAGAAAATTTTCCCACTCTCTCAAACCCTTATTTGAATCGCCTCACCTTCAATCTTCATTTCCAGCCACTTTCATCTCTAAGGTATATTAAGAAAAGTATTCTGTATCACCTAAACTACACACATCTCAAAGAAATTGGTTTTTCATCCTATATTGATCTTGAATTCCCTAATTTTCAAATTAGGGTTCTTGAAAAATCAAAATGGTTAAAACACCTAATTGGTTGAGGGGTTTTGTAGCTTTAGGTGTGCCTAGCACCCATGTTAAACAGTTTTGATTAAAGTTATCATTCTCTTAGGTTATGATTAATCTTAGGTGCGAAACATAGGGTTTGTGTGAAATATTGTAAAAAGTTTGTGGGTTTTGAATTAGGGAGTTTAATACAACTTTCTTGAATGTGTTTAAGTGTTCTTATAACACTATTAATTGAAGCTTGCTGAATATATTTGCTCTTATGCTTTAAAGTGCTCATTTTGTATATGCGTTTGATGACTTTGTTGATTCATGTTGTTATCATGTTCCTAACTATTGTTCTCTTAACTAAAAATGTTGTACAAACAAGTGTAAATGCTTAAAAACATTATGTTTGTGATTGTTTCACATGAACTGAACAACTTGTTGTACTCAAAAACCAAACAACTGAGTACATTAAGGAACCAAAAAACTATAGCTATTAGGAACCGAACAACTTAGCTGTTAGCAGGAACCGAACAACTTAGTTGTTTGCAAGAACCGAACAACTATAGTTATTAGGAACCGAACAACTTAGTTGTTAGCAGGAACCGAACAACTATAGGTAATAGGAACCTAACAACTCAATTGCTAATTGGAACCGAACAACTCATTTGCTAATTGGAACTGAACAACTCATTTGTTACTAGGAATCGAACAACTCATTTGTTAATAGGAACCGAATAATTCATGTGTTTCAAGGAACCGAACAACTAGCTTGACTTTAAGGAACCAAACAACTAGCTTATTAAAGAACAGAACAACTAGTTTTTCCTTAGAAATCAGTCTATGTTTCAAAAGACCCAAAAAACTTAAGATCAAATTTCCTATTTAAAAGGCAATTTAGAAACTTAATTAGGGAGTAAATTAAACTTGGTTAATTATACACTCTAAACAAGTTAAGTTGTCTTAAGCTGTCTTTTAAATAAAAAGATCTTAATAAGTGCAAAATGTCTTAAAGTTCCTAATTCTTAAGAAACGTTCACATCATGAATCAACTTTACTTGTTTAGACTGCTCTGGAACCATAGGTCTCTATAGTATAATGTATAAAATTGGTTGTACATAAACTGTATTGATCCTATCTTAGCAGAATCATGGACACCACAAGAGCTCAGCAAAAGGCACTGGATGATGAATTAGTCACACCTAAAAACCATCTTAAGATAGGGAAAAGCAATCTCCGACTAAGATCTAATCTCAAATCCAAGGAACCTACTTTCAAGTGACGTTAGATGCTCTCAAACTCACTCTATTCTACAACGCATTTGAGATCACTGCTGATGTACCAGAAATATACATGCAAGAGTTCTGGGTCACTGTCTCCAAACATCATTCTTTACTTCGTTTCAAGCTGAATGGAAAAATTCATATTGTTAACGTTGACAACTTCAGAGATATGCTCAAGATTTACCCTAAACTTCCAGGTCAGGAATTTGAAGAACCTCCACTTGAAGAAGAACTTTTATATTTTTTTAGAGACCTTTGACATACTGGTGAGATCAAGTTTTTATCCGATGTCAACGTCAATCACATGCATCAACCATGGAGATCGTTTGCTGCCATAATCAACAAGTGTCTAAGTGGAAAAACTACTACTCTGGAAAGTCTTTGTTTGTCACGTGCTCAAATTCTTTAGGGAATGTATCATAACAAGACTGTTGATTATGTCTACTTGCTATGGGAAGATTTGGTGTATCAAGTGGAGAACAAGAATTCTAAGAAGAACAATGACATGTATTATCAACGATTCACCAAAGTCATTGTCGACTACTACATGGCAAAGGATTAGGCAATACCAAGGAGAAACAAGATGTTTTGGCACTATGTCAGGGATGACTTCATGTTCACCATAGTAGGAATCATTTCTAAACATCAGGACACTCAAGTATACGGTGCTATTCTCCCTCAACACTTGACCAACCAATCTATGTTGGAATTCGAAGCCTACATGACTTACCGTGCTTATGCTACTGGTGAAAAGACTCCAAAACCAAAATCTACAAAGAGGAAAGCTGATTCTGAATCATCTCCCAAGACGAAGCTTACTCAAGCTTCTAAAGGAAAAAGAATCAAGACTTCGACTAAGGGAGATAAAGATGCCAAGATAAAGCAATCTACAGCAAAGTCAAAAGGTTTAACAGTGCTATCTGAGGTTGCATTATCTGAAGCTGACCAAATGAAGTTGGCAACCAAGAGAAGCAAGAAAGAATTCCATAGCTCTCACGCAAGTGGCTCAGGTGACAGAGTTGACATACAGTCAAAGGTTCCTGATGAGCAACAACACACCATATCTGGTATAAATGAATAAGCTGGTGACAAACCAAAGGTTCCTGATGTACCCAAATACAAATCAGAGAGTGAAGAAGAATCTTGGACATTCAGTCAAGGAGAGGATGAGAAAGAAATGATGAGCATGACAATGCAAATAACAATGATGATGAAGATGATGATCAAGAGAATGATAGTGGAGAAACTGAATCAAATGATGACGGAGATAATTTTGTTCACCTAAACTTGTCCACATACAAAGCAGATGATCAGGAAAAAGAAAGAGAAGAAAAAAAAGCAAATGATGATGATGAAGTGTCATCTGATCAGATGGTTTCAACACCACCTGATTATGAAATTTCGGATGAAGAAGAAAATCAAGAGGATGATGATAATGTTATAGGAGGAGAACAAGAAGATGAAAAAGATGAGGAACTGTACGAAGACTTGAATCTCAACCTGGATAGAAGAGGTGCGGAAATGATAGATGCTCAAACTAATCAAGAGACGGAAGAGGTTCACGTGACTTTGACTACTGAACCTCCAGTAGTGCAACAACAAAGCTCCTCTGTTTCATCAGATTTGGTGTCTAAATTCATTAATCCCTCTCCGGATACATATATCGACTTGATTTTAAATCTAAACGTTCAATCAGATATTCCTGTCAATGTATCAGTTTCTGCCACTACTGAGATACCTTCTTCTGACACTACAATTCCTCAACCACTCATTCCAATCATTCAATCTCAACAACAAACACATGATTCTACAACAACAACAACAACTATTCCAACAACAACTTTGCCAGAAATCCGCAACTTCGCATCTCTATTCAGTTTTGAACGAAGGGTATCCTCATTAGAGACTGAACTATTTGAGCTCAAACAAACCAATCAATTTGTTGAAGCTTTATCATCTATTTCGGGCATTGTTGATAACTACCTTGCGTCTCAGATGAAAGATGTAGTGAATGTGGTTGTTCAGCTAAAATCCAACAAGCTCAGAGAAGACGCTCAAGCCGAGAATGACGGATTTATTAAACAGATAGACTCAAACATTAAGGCCATAATCAAGGATCAGGTTAAAGCTCAAGTATCCAAGATCATGCCAAAGGTTGAGAAGTATGTCACAGAATCTCTAGGAGCTGAAGTGTTGGCTAGATCATCCAATCAACCTCAGACATCTTATGCTGCAGCAACATCTCTATCAGAATTTAAGTTAAAGAAGATTCTCATCGACAAAATTGAAGAAAATAAATCAATGAACAGATCAGACATTCAGAAGAATCTCTACAATACATTGATTGAATCGTACAACTCGGACAAGGACCTCTTTGCCTCATATGGTGATGTGGTGACCTAAAAAGAGGACGTGATGATCAAGACAAAGATGAAGAACCCTTCGCTGGATCAAACCGAGGGACGAAGTGAAGGAGATCAGGCAAGGAAGAGTCATCAAAGGAAACAACTCAAAAGGAGTCTAAGTCTACAAGTTCTTCCAAAGGTGCATCCAGATCTCAACCAAAATCATCGGGCAAGTCTGCTCAAGCAGAGGAGCATGGTCTAAGGGTTGATGATTTGGAAGAACCATTGCATTAAGAGTTCAACACAAGAAATAATGATGTATCGCCTGTAAGAGAGATAATAGTTGTTGATGAACGACTGTGGAATCTATCAGGCTCTCAAACTCCTGATCGTGAATGGAACAAAACAAAAACTATTAACGACCGACCTCCTCAATCATGGATGACTCAGTTGGCTTAAGCTTCAGGCACACAATCCTTGTTTAATGAGTTTCTGGCTACTCCCATCGATTTCTCTGCCTTTATCATGAACCGACTCAAATTAAATAATCTAACTCAAGATGTGTTAACCTGTCTAACATATGATCTCATGAAAGGCACGTGCAAGAGTGTAGTGGAATTAGAATACCATTTAGAAGAAGTATTCAAAGCTACCAATGATCAGTTAGATTGGCATAATCCTGAAGGAAGACCGTATCCCCATGATCTCAGCAAGCCCCTCCTTTTAATTCAGAATACACTAGGTCATCAAGTTATCCATTTTGATCACTTCATCAATAATGATCTTGAATATCTGAAAGGAGGGAGCTTAAGTAAAAAATATACAACCTCACTGACCAAGACGAAGGCTGCTGATTACGGTCATGTTAAATGGATTGAAGACAAAGTTCCTAGAATTATATGGATTCCGGCACAAGTTGTCTACGAAAAGCATGCGTACCGGGGAACATATCATTAGGGACCAAAAGGTCATAGATTCTATGGATATGCTACCAACATGGAAACTTCAAAAGATGACACAAGATCATTATTGTTACCAGTCTCAAGATCATGAAGTTCTTTGGTTATAAACATTTGGAATAGATTACTGCTCGAAGACAGGACGATCAACTGTACAGGTTTCGAGAAGGCGACTTCAAAAGACTTCGTCGCCAAGACATTGAAGATATGCTACTTCTTCTTGTTTAAGGTAAGCTGACCAACCTCAATTTGGATGAACGATTTGCACTAAATGTGGCTTTGAGAATGTACACGAGACGCGTTGTCATTTAAGAAAGTATGGATGATCTACAACTGGCAGTTGAAAGCTACTAGAAGAAGATAAATCTCTCAAGACCAGACTCATACCGTTCAGATCTCAGTAAAATAACTCCCTACACTGCTTACCATGATATCGAAGGCATTATATATCAAGATGACACGGACAAAAATTGTTTGATGCGTACTAATGAAATTTACAAGTTCAGTGACGGCAAACTAAACCATGTTCGCACCGCTCTCAATGATATTGCTACTGGGATTCAGATGGAGTACTTGCCAAAGAGAAAATGGAGCAAACAAGACAAGCAGAGAGCTCGGGTGATGATCAATGCCATTGATAAGAAACTCAGAGATAGAAGGTTGATGCGTAGTCTGGAAAAGTTTGTTGGTGGAAGACCTTACGGAGGAGACCTTCGGCTGCTACAAAGAACCATATGATTCCATCATATGATGTTCTCATCACTCAGGTCAAACCTCGTAAATAATATAAATTTGTGAATTTGTATATATGTAGTGTAGACTTATGGTGAAAATAAGGAGTGCTCGAGTACAAAATTTTCAAGAATTTCTTAGTAAATTCAAAAAATTTCAAATTATTGTACTCAACACTATCTTATATACCCTCAAATATTGAGGGGGAGCATTAAAATGTTCCTATTTAGATATTGTGTAACATTTTGTCCCCGAACGTTTAATCAATTGATATCCAAAATATCAAGGGATTAACATTTTGGATAAGGGGAGAAAATGTGATTAAACTGAATCTAATTTGTATTGAAATGTGATTGTATTAAATGGACTCAATACACTCCAACACTTAGCATGTACTACGATTACGATGCACATGTTAAGGGTGAGCTTTTAGTGATGATGAAAAACTTTCAAAGTGAAAATATTTTTGATATTTATATCAAACACTTTGATTTAACTTTTTAATTATTTTGGTTTTGAGTGTGATGGAATACCCAAAAGATCGACCATGTACTTAAATTTATGGAGTTATAAGGTGGTTAGGCATATGTATTCAAATCCCATGATCCAGCCAGAACCGGAGGGATCTACCCAGGGATATCCACTAGATAGTGTAGAAGTCCTTAGGTATGATACAAAAGAAGAAAGAGTAAGAATCAGGAATAATGCCCACCGAGATGGAGCTAACACTGGAACAAACCCGACAAGGTGTTAGTTATGAAGTCTCGATAAACATTGAAGGGGTTGAAGAATGAAAAATAAATGTAAAGATAAAGGGTGAAAAGAAAAAAGCCCTCCATACACTTAGGCAGAAACCAGGTCAATACATAAACTGTCTAAAACACTAAGCTGTTGTCTGACATTGAAGATAGTCATGGACCCAGTGACGCTAAGAACAACCCTACCTAGCCACTCAAAGTCTCTCAACAGACACTTGTTTCATTTCTCAAGGAGATTACATGCATTTCTATCAACTTTCTCACTCCGAGTTAGTTGGTATTGAAAAGGTGGCAGTCTGCTTCAACCTCCGATCACTAAAAACAAAGTGCACTATTGAGTCTAGAGCCAAAAGAGATCATCCATAAATCTCATTAGGACATGTGTCAAATTATGCTTGCTTAGTCATAAAATGTGAATAACAAGATATACATTAAGAGTCCTACGCATTATCCTTGTGATTTTGCCAGAACATCCGAGTGATATAATTCACAGTGAAGATGGAAATCCTGCTTGAGCCAACATCAAACAAGCTCATGGTAGGTGACTTGTGCGATTCTATATGAATCAAACTTGTGACAACTGAAAAGAAACAATGGTGCGATTCTATAAGAATTAAACTTGTTCCAGGTTATGAATTGGCGATTGATGATGAATTTTGAAATGATTAACACTCTTGATGTGTCACAAAACCACTTTAGCAAGTGACACGTCGATTGATTTTCAAATCGATTTTTCTATTCAATCAGTGAGACCTCATCTTGCTGGTTCACTCATATCGTGTTGTCTGCTTTGAGACGCTTTGGTAATGAGAATGGCTAGTGCAGCTGCGAAACCCTGTCAAGGAAATTCTTCAGAATTCTACCTGATCACAGGTGGTATTTGTACTGATCAACAAAGAACTGTGGTTATTGCAACCATATTCGACAAAGTGACAAAGACACTCTCGTCCATATTTGTTGATTATCACTAACCTAAACCTGCAGGTACTCCCGACGATTGGTGCAACTGATTCTCGACGAGTCACGATTCATAGCCACATGCTCATACCCGACCGACAAACATAAAGGCATCATGAGAGCTCAAATACATGTTTCAAGACTTCCGCTACTCTGATACCGTACGTCTTTCTCAAAGTAACGAAGTGTTAAAGTTAAAGAATTTCAAGAAAGAAGCAACATTAAAGCTTTTCAAGTCAACAAATCAAGGTATGAACATGTCGGTCCAGAAGTCACAAGTTCATAAGATGGCAAAGTTTATAAGATGGCGAAACGAGATTATACTTGGTTGATGATCTCAATGTGCTCAAGATCACATTTTCACATTCAAGTTAAAGGAACAAGCTCAAACCTAAAGTCAATGATCACTACATCAAATCACAAGTTAATGATTAGAGTTAAACGAGCTCAAGACTAAAGATGAAGCATAGTATGCTAGGTTTAAATTTTGTAAAATGGAGTGACCTCCCTTAGGGAGAGATTGTTAGGAACACGTAAGTGTCGGTCACTTCCATAGATAATAGTCGTTAGCTCGTTAAGTAATTTTTGAAAACTTACATAGTTAGTTAGCTAAAATCCCATGGATAAACCCATGAAGCCCAAGCCCACGATCCATTGTAAGTATAAAAACACCTCTCCATGCCTTGGAGAGGTGGTTGGTTGGTTGTATGTTTCATTTTCACTTAATGTATTTCATGTTCTTTACTTTCTCTCACTAGAAAATACATCCTTCCTTCCTACTTTCTCTCTCTAGTTCTTGTTGTTAAAGATTACTCATATTCTTCATGCTATATTAACTACGAGACCCATTTAGCTAATTAATAATACCATTTGTACTTTTCAATGCTTTATAAATCTTATTAGAATGAATCTATGATTTATAAGAGCACCCGATTGTTTGTGGACCAACAACCAGGATATTGAATGGTAAACTAAAACTCTCATTGTTCATAGCTTTGCTCATGAACCAAATGATCAGAATGTCTTATCTTTTATATCTCTTTGTTGTAACTTAGTATGTAAGAAGAAGCCTTTATGCTCACTTACTGCTAATAGACGTAGGCTGTATTTCTATCCAAATATAGCCTAAGTCAGTTAGCAGTAAGTGAGCATAAAAGCTTATTCTTACATACTAAGTTACAATAAAGAAATAAAAAATAAAAAGATACATACCGATTCTTTGTTGTTTTGTTACAAAACAAATAAACTCTTAAACCTTAAACAAGATATACCAATAAACCTCTTTGAGGTTCATATATGAAGGGTTAAGAGGCTTCATTAGTTTAGCAACACAGGTCAATGACTGGTTTAACGGGTTCGGTAGAGACAGTTCAGCCATGCTATTCACTTAAGTGGATATTGTTTGAGTCAGAGGTTGTGGTTTATGTGGGAATTGTTTGTGTTTCAGGATCCAAAGTGTGGTGATCAGTCACATATAAAATGAGCATTTCCTGATTAAAAACAACCCAAACAAATAATAAACCCAACACATATGCATCACCTGAAATGATGTTTTAACCAACTCCTTGAAATTATCCGACCCGTCCAGGCTCAGCCCATATTCAGCTTTACTAATAAATAGTTTTATTTATTAGTTTCTTCAAAGTTTCACGTACCCCAATCAGCTTTCACTAATTTTTAAACCATATACCCATCTTTTAGTGGGTCCAGCAAATTCAGCTACCTTGGTTTTGTATCTTTTGGTTCAGATGCTGGTTTTGTGAATGTGATTTTTTTGTTTTTTTGTTTTGTGCTGTGAGAGTGAGAGTTATTGTTTGTTGTTTGTTTTGTGCTGTGAGGGTGACATGGTTATGTTTTGCTTTGTGTTGTGAGAGTGAGAGTTGTTTCGCTTTGTGTTGTGAGAGTTAGAGTTGTGGTGTTTGTGATATGAGGATATGTTTGTAGTGGTGGTTTAGCATTGAAGTTCTTATCAATGTGTCTTTCTCCCCCTCAAAAAATGATTTTGGAGTAGCAATTTTCGAAGGCTTTAAACACTGATATTTTTCACCATCTTTAGGGATTGAATCCCTTGATCGAATTGCTTCGATACTAAGGTTTGATCCTTAGTTTTTGTGGGTGTTTGAATAGCCATGTTTGGCCTCAAGTTGAAACCTTGTGGCTTGACCAACTTAGTTGGCATTATAGTTTTTGGCAAACTATCAGCCACCAACGGATTTGTTGATTATTTACCGGTAGTCGTTTGCTCTGGAATAACTAATTCTTTCTTGCTATTTAGGCATGGTGAATTGATTACCATTTTTGGTGTGGTGGTTAAACCGACACTTGATGAACTTTCAGCACCATGGCTATCATGTTCCTGGATCTGTGATGCTTTAGCCGTAAGGCAATGAGATTCTTCCTTTTTCTGTTCTGATTTTACTCGGATTAGTCTGAGCTTTTGATAAGTGTTAAATTGTATACATAAAATATCCAATATTTTGCCAATAAAAGCCAAAAAATATGCCAAAAGATGGAAATATGTGTGCTTTTGTGTCTCAACGTGCAGGAAAGGATATCAAAGTCAAAAAGAGCAAAAACCGACAAGAAATGAAGAGACAAGTACATGAGGAAAGATATCAAAGCCAGATCAGCCCGACACAAGGGAAAAGTCAAAAAGTCAAATTAAGTCAAAGGAGGTCAAAATCATGAAAAGTCAAGTCAAAGTTTGAAGTGAAATGACCATTCTACCCTTTGAAGTGGATGCAAAATTTCCAAAAAAAGCCCATTTCCTGTTTTAAGAACTACAAGGGCCAGAAATGCCAATCCTTAAACTCATTTCTATACTACACGATTGAAAAAGGAACACAAGGGCCATATATGTCAATTCCGGAAGTTGTTTTAACACTACACTTTGAAGAAAGAAACAGAGGGACTAGTTATGCAATTATGCTAAACTTTCAAAAACAAACGCGGGTTTAACTTCTCCCTAACCGCTTTATAACTGTTTTTCCCGCCAAAAAGCCCAACTTTCCCAAATCCCTTTCCCGTCTATCCCAACTACAAACCCACCTCGTATTTACAATCTCCACGTCATTTTTATGACGTGGCAGCCTCCCATTGGTGCGAACACCTCACCCATCACATCCAACGACCAAGATTCAAATAAAAGAGATCCAACGGCTAGGAATGCTTAGAGTTTTCATCTTCTTCTCATTTTTTCCTATAAATAGGAGATTGTAATTCAGTTTTAGATATAAAAAAAAGATAGTTAGGGAGTTAGTTCATTTTTCTTTGTAATTTTCTCTTTTTAGCTTATGTGTACTGTTCATCTTTTCGAATTAAGCTTTTTAAACTTTCAAGTCAATTGTACTTCTTGTTTCGTATCTTGTACTCTTCTTTTAAAAGCAATAAAGCTATTAGAGTTGTGTTTGTGTTCAAGTTTTCAAGAAATAAGCCAGTTTTAGCTAATAAGCTTGAAATAAGCTCAATTTAGCTTATTCTGTTTTCTTTAGTTCACAAATTGTTCAAATGTTGTTAAAAGCTTTCTAAATACTGTTTTTGTCTACTTTAGTTCAACTATTTTCATTTGAGTTCAGTTTGATTCAATATTGGAAGCAATAAGGAGTTATAAGCTCATTTCAGCTTATTGAGTTTAAGCTCAGGTTTTAGAGGCTAAGGTAGCCATTAGGATTTTGTTTTAAGGTCACTCACTCAACAAGAGTGACCTAGAGTTCAGAGACTTCATAAATCAAGGTGTTCATTGTTTAATTTTCATCTCAGCTAAATTTCAGCTTAAATCATTTGCTTATTGCTATTCACTCTTGTTCATTTCTTTTCAAACATGTTTGTTTAGGTTTATTTTCTATCTGTCTTAAGTTTTCATTAGTTAAAACCTGTTTAATTTTCATTTTGCCTTTAATTCTGTCATAGAGTTTGTGAAAAAGTAGCTGATTAAACTAGCTTATTCTTTTAATAGATCTGGTTTTAATATTAATATCTCATTATACTAGTTGAGATAGAGTAGATAAAAGGTTTTTAGTTATTTAGTTTGAAAATAGATTTTAAAAGCTGTTGAGAAATGATCAAAAAGTGTAACTAGTGTTTGGCATTACACTATTTTGACTTTAAAAGTCAATGACCATTAGTCTAAACCTTTTCTTTAGTTGAGTCTCTCATAAGACACAAGGTTTCTAAAGGTTTCAGAAGTCAATTTGCATTTTTAAAGATTCTATGGTTTAGAAATAGTTTTCTAGCACCAGGACACTTTTAAGTGTCAAGAAGGTTTAGAGTCAAGTGATTCACAGGATTTTAGAGTTCAATTTTGGTTAATGTAGGTTTAGAAACACTAAGATAGTGAGTTCATGAGTTCTCACCTTAGAGTTTTGGCCTGCACTTAAAGATTTGTCAATTACATCAGTATAGGCAGTACATACTCAGTAAGTACTGCTTGTGCTCATCATTTTTCTAGATATTTTAGCATCTTGATGAAATTAGGAGATAGAACTTAGCTTTAAGAAAAGTTAGTAGTACTCCATTAGCTCTTTATAGATAATCTCTTGAGTTTCATTTTTAAGCTTTAGTCTAGCTTTTATGATCTTGTAAAAAGTGGTATAGCAGTAGCTGAGATTTATTGCTTATTTCTTTTAAATTTCTAATTACTAGTTGTTACGTTCCAAATTTACTGTTGATATAGGTTTCTTCTATAATCATAGTATAGCTTATTTTCAAAATTTTAGTTTTAAGTTTCTAAGAATTAGTTTTAAGCTAGTTAGCTTATTAAGATTAGCTTAAATTCAATAATAAGCTTGAACTTTTACCTTTTAAGTACAAATTTCTTGATAATCTTGAATACTTGTAGCTTAATTCTTTTTAGATATCCCTAGTACACATCTTAAGCTTCATTTAGTCTCTTTTGGTTTTCATTTTCATCAAGTAATAAGCTAGATATAAGCAAAAGTTTAGAAAAGTTAAAATTTCAAAGCAAAACTTTAGTTTCTGTGACACAGATTTAAAAGCTAATTTTCTAGCTTGTTTAGTTGATAAAAGTTTAAAGAGCTTTTGTTAAAGTTGTAGTGTTAAAGCTCAAGTTCAACTTTTCAGTTTTAAGTTTTTGCTAAATTTCACTTTTTAGATAAGCTCAAAATAAGCCAAATCGTAGGGTCTGTTTGGTACTTTCTTAATAGTCTAAGGTTGTCTGTTTTAACTATAGTGTAAATTCTAGTTACTTACCCCGCCTACCCTTTACTTTCAATTTTTGCAATTTCTACCCTAGTTTTTTAGGTTTAATAAAATAGTTTTAATATTTTTAATTTTAGTTTCATAAAATTAGGTTTTAGATTTTAATTAGCAAAATTAGGGTTTAATTGCTATATAAAAATTGGGCATTTTTATACCTTTAGTTTTCTGCACATTTTAAGTAGTTAAAAACCATTTTTCTTTATTTTTCTAGTAGAATTTGTATTTTCTAGGAATTAAAATAGGTTTGTGGTAATTTCTTTTTCTTAAGAAAATCATAGAAAATAGAAAAATAGGTGGAAAAATCTAATTCTTTTTGTGATAATTTTCTTTTTAATTCTAGTATTTTTGAAAAATAAAAATAGAATTTTAGTGTTAAATTTTAGAAAAAGTTTATTTTTAGTAATTTCTTTTTCTTTAAAAATTCATAAAAAATACAAAAATAGTTAAAAAATTCTAATTCTTTTTCCTAAAATTTTCTTTTTAAATTTGTGATTTTTAGGTATAAAATTTGTTAAAAGTAGTGCTTTAGATTTTAAATTTCAATTTTAGTTCACGTTTTTAATTCACGTTTGTTAATTTTTCGTATTAGGTAAACGTTTTTAATTGTGCTATTATATTCGTAGTGTAATTCAAAGTTCAAAAAAATTCCTTTATCCATTCTTGACTTGAATCCGAATTATTCCCGAATCTCAATTCACGACTTCGTTGGGATACGACCCGAGAAGAAATACTTCCCGGTTAAAAATATACATATTGTGTTTTCTTAAGTGAGATTTTATCCTTTTATTTCTCTTGTTTGAGAAGTAATTTGGAAAGAATTGTCACGGGATTAATACTATATATATATAAATTTGACTAGTGCTTACAAACGCATACCAAATTTTGGCGCCGCTGCCGGGGAAGACGTGAACGATTTTTGAGGATATTCGTTGAAGTAGAGTTTTGAAGACCCTTCCTTTTTGGAAGTTACTTTGCTATTTTTGTATATATTATATAAAAATACAAAACGTTCACTAATTCGATCCCTATCGAATTAGTAGAATAAAAAAATATATATAAAAAAATTTTAAAAAATCAAAAATATAAAAACATTTTTCGTAAATAGAATTCACAATTAAATAATATTCCTAACCGGAGTATTATCATAATAAGTTCCCAACCAAAGATTCAAAACTTGCCTCTTGCGAGGTACGACGGACCTTCGAGTTTACAAACTATAAGGTGAGTATAAGGAAAGGTGATAGCTACTTGCTAAGAAGTCATTGCGGCTCGCTAAGCCTTTCCGCTCACTTGTGCGTAATCTTGGAGACTTATCGTGAAGCTTGTAATTAACGGTTGCCAAAAATATTTTTCTTTTTGTTTTCCTTCCTAATAAATACTAAAAATTGTAAATTTCCCCAAAAATAATCTTCTTAATCTCAAATTCTTCTTTTTATTATTTTCACTAGTGCATGCGCACTCGTTCTTCCTTGGAATACACAATTCCGAGAAGACGTAATCGTCGACGTTCTCGACAACAACAAGAGGCAATCCCTCTCATTCCGGATCCGATTCCAATGGCCGATGACCGACCTATGGCCGAGCAACTTCAAGCTCCCACCGGGGGGTTTGAAAGTGCTATAGTTGTACCACTCATCAATGCTCAAAATTTTGAACTAAAATCCTCTCTCATTAATCTTGTTCAAAATCGAATTTTTCGAGGAGGTAATGATGAGGAGCCTCATGCTCATATTCGTCATTTTGAGAGCATAACTAATAATCAAAGGTACCCGGATGTACCTAACACCACCATCAAACTTCTTCTCTTTCCATTTTCTCTTGACGGGGTTGCCAAAACGTGGCTTGACAAAGAACCCCCGAATTCTATTCTTACATGGGATGACTTAGTGTCTAAGTTCATCAACTTTTTCTTTCCACCTTCTAAGACTACCAATCTTCGGAATGAAATAACGAATTTTCGACAAATTGCTCAAGAATCTTTCTCCGAAGCTTGGGAGCGTTTCAAGGAACTTCTAAGGAAGTGTCCTCACCACGGGTTTTCGCTCATGCACCAATTAGACACATTCTATAATTCGTTGAGCTATAATGATCAAGATTCTCTTAATTCCGCTGCCGGTGGCAATTTTCTCTACAAAAGTCCAACCGAAGGACTACAAATCATAGAAAATAAAGCCAAAGTTAGATGTTCACGAAACGCCGTGATGCGAGTGAGTACGAATGCTCCTCCATCTTCTTCTACTTCTTCATAGTTATAATGTGTGCCCAATGACTAGGGGAGGTTATGAGTACCCGGTTTATCATGATAATTTTCAACAATTTCAACAAACCGCTTCGGTCGGTAACTTTGTTCAAAATGGAAATTCCGGATACCGTCCTCCCAACTTAGCAAACCAAATAAGACCACCGGGTTTTAATCAACAGAATAACAATAGGAATGTGAATGCTAACCAAGGATACAATGGGAACCAAGGGTATAATGGGACTAGGAATGTGAACCAAACCAATCAAGTTAACCATGGAGCTAACTTGGGGCTTAACCAACAAGCTCAAGCTTATCAAGCCCCAGTTGCTCAAGTACCGGTTACTTACTCAAAGTTCGAGGCTTACACAAAAGCAAATGATGTTACTTTGAATAATTTGCAAAAGAATTTGAATGATTTCAAAAGGGAACAACAAGATTTTCAAAATGAGCAAAGGAATTTTCAAAATATGATGCTTAACATGTTTCAAAAGCAAATGGGGAATAACATAATGCATCAAGCTCGGGGACTTTACTCAGTAATACTATCACAAACCCTAGGGATCACGGACAATTTCTCATCCCGTGTGATTTTAGTGAGCTTAAATGCAAAGCCTTAGCCGACTTAGGTGCCAGTATCAACCTTATGCCATTCTCCGTATACACAAAGTTAGGCC
>BQNB010031115.1:0-34783 GCA_026074375.1 Tanacetum coccineum
ACAATGTATTTTTGGCATGTTTTTAGGCTTTTAAGCTCGTTTTTGAAGGTAAAAGATATGTGTAATTAAGCACCTATCAATTATTGGTGTAAGTTTAGATGTAAAGCCTCGTTCAAATGGATCGATTGGCTCAAAAACCCGTATCTTGTAATTGTCTAATTCTAGCTCCTTGCTAGTCGTTTAATAAAGCTGCTGTTAAAAAAAAAACTTAAACTCTTTTTCAGATGTGAACCACAACTCCTTTTCCCCTGATATTAGCAGTTGGAGAGTTTCCCAAATTCGTTCTCTCCATTCTCAATTGCATTAAAAGAGTTGATCAAACTCTTATCATCATATACATGATATGATACCGAAGTGCTAATACACCATTATCTAAGGTCGGATTCCCTCTAGGCCTCAATTTTCATGTCATTCAGACCATATAACGCATAGTTATGGCACATAAGGTTTCTGAATGCTTCAAAGCATCTACCGTACACGTAACTCGAGTATCGGTCTCCCTTTTAACAAGTTCAGGAGCAGACCCTTTAGATGTCACTCGTGACATTCCAGATGTCGCATGATTAGTTTGAAACTAATTATGGTACGATTAACAACATGTTTAAACACATAGTGTTTCTTAACAAAAAAAAACCATTTTAATCCACTTTTGTTTAAAAATCTAATGTTTTGTAAGATCCATTATACAAAACCACTTTAAAGGAAGTCTTTCGACTATACAATTAAACAATATCGCCTATTACATAATGTTTTTATCAAAAACCACATATGTCATATGATGTTGTCAATTTCCATTAAAAATATCTTAATAGATCTATTTCACATGATCTATTTCTACACTGAAACTCAACAAGGTTTCAGTAGATCCACTCTTCTAAAGAAACTCAACAAGGTTTCAGTAGATCCATTCTTCTAAAGAAACTCAACAAAGTTTCTATAGATATACTTTTAAACTTCAAAAAATTTCAAGAATTATATCTAGTTAATAATTAACCGACTCGGTTTAAAATAAACTAGACAAGTCAAACAAACACTTCCACTAAATTAGTAAAGTGATGTATATAATCCGATATTTAATAATAACTTGTGATTATCAATATCTTGTTTCAAAGAAGCTCTCTTTGATTTCATTGAACATGTTACAGTTATCTAATAAAATAACAACTTGCATTTTATGAGATATGTTTTAAAGAAACTCCACTTGGTTTCAATGAATATGTTCTAATAATCTAATAAAATAACAACTTGCATTTTATAAGATCTGTTTCAAAGAAACTCCACTTGGTTTCAATGAATACTTTCTAATAATCTAATAAAATAACAACTTGCATGTTATGAGATCTGTTTCAAATAAACTCCACTTGGTTTCAATGAATACGTTCTAATTAATTATAAAATTGCATACTTCTATTTTTTTTTTTTATTTTCCCTTTTATGAGATTTGTGTCAAAGAAACTGCACTTGGTTTCAATGAATCTAAATTCATCATGATTTGCAATCATGTTAGTAACTGACGCACCAATTACATTTACAAGATTCACCAGGGTCACACTTGTGTTACCATTAGTAAACTTGTCACAAAAATAGTTAAAAACTGTTAAATAATTTGGTATCTAATAAACTCGACTTGGTTTATATAAACTTGTACCAAATCTAATTCAAAGAAACTCAATCTTGGTTTCAATAAATCTTGGTTTAAACAATAGCATAGGCAGTGTTGCAAAACAAGGTCTACAAGGCCGATTAATCGCCGATTACGCGCTACAAGGCCACCAACCTTGCCGATTAATGTAACAGGGTCAAACATATAGGTCAACCGTGGTCAACGGCGATCAACGGTGGTCAACCGTGGTCAAACTTGCCGGAAACCTTCTAATCTTGCTGGAAGTATCTAAAACTCACCGTAAACTTGTTTTGATCACTTATAGTAACTGTTTAAATCTATTACAAGTTTTTTTAGAAAAAAGTCTTGCCAATAATATCAAAAACTCGCCGAAAATACATAAAACTTGCCGAAAATACCCAAATTTTGCCAGAAATGTCAATCCGATTAATCGCCGATTAATCCCGCCTTGACCGATTACAAGCTACAAGGTGGTCGACCGCCCGGCTAACGATTCACGATTTTTGCAACCTTGAGCATAGGTAATAAACAAACTAAAAGATCAGTTTGAACAGAAACTCATCATGGTTTCAACATAAACTAATTCAATAACCTGTTTTAAAAAGTGTTTATAAATCTATAACACCAAATATGTCAATTAAAATTATGTTTACTTAAAACTGGTTTTCCAAAGAAACACAATCTTGGTTTCGACAGAAAATAGTTTGTATAAAATCTGTTAATTAAATTAATCCGATTTTAGCAAAAAAAGTGTTTTAATTATTTTATACAGAATCTGTTTTAAGATTGTAGGGAAACATGTACACTTTTATTAAGAAAAAAAATCAGATTATAATCAATAAGTAAATGACAGAAAATAAAACAAACAGAATAGGGGTAGAAGCAGAAGACATACACTATAAACGATAATTAAATAAAACAATAAAATAGTAAAAAAGACTTACTAGATCACCAGCAAGGAAACATTCTTCGAGGCACGTGTTTGACATGCTTAACACTAAAGAGTTATGGCACGTGTTTGACACGCTTCTCTTAAAACATATTCGCCGTCTGTTTTCCAGGGTACAACTGCTAAAACAGTAAGTTGTACTGCCGGACTTAACAAACTGTTTAGAATATCACCTTTTCAGATGTGTACTCCATAAGTTGGAAATCAATAATACTTATCAATTTGTGTGTTAAAGCTATGGAATTAGGGCCTCTATTGATACACTACAGAGTCCTCACAAGTTTACTCATCTCACCGATGTGGGATAGAAAATAAACATAAATTCCTCTTTAAGCATGGTACGAATGCCTAACTTTGAGACGCGAAATCTCATTCACATCAACTCCATTTTGGACACATAAAAGTTCATTGTGAAGTTCTCTACAAGGAGAACGCAAACTTACAAACTATTAGTTATATATACGACACATACATATAGATAATTGTGTCAAAAGTTGGTCAAAAATCACTTTGCCAACCAAATTTTCGTCAAAGAAGATACAAAGTACACAACATTTGTAATTTTTTTTATAAGCCAGAAGGGAGTCTTTATAGAAGCACTTTACAAGTAATAAAGATGTTTTCTTAGTTAGAGTTGCATGGAAATATTTGTTTTGATATACCTCATATATGCATGGTTATGGTCAGGGTAGTTGAAATTTATGCCAAACGTTGCTAGTAGTTTTATCGTATCACCTACCTAAGAAGTAAATGAAACTTACGTAAGTACGTTATGCCGACTTATTTCTTAAGTAGAAGTTTGTTGTTATGTGATGTACGTACATGGCACGACACAAATATGGATACAATGACTCCATTTTTGTAATTCTTAGACTGTTCATCTGTATAGAATAGGCATAGAAAGACGAATGTGACCTAACTCTGAAGAATCAGATTATATCATTACGTCACGAATGTACTGTCTCTATATGTTGTTATCAGGGTCGTCTTATGGATTTTGGTGGCCTCGTGCCATCATCATAAAGAGGCCCTTAAACACACACAAAATATGCATATATCTAAACTAATTAAACTCAAGCCTCATATTGTGTATATATATATATAATAGAAATGCTTGAAATTTTATAGCTCTCGTCAAGCGGTAGCCATGTGCAATCGCATCGCTTGCACTCCTCTATAGACGGCCTTGATTATTATGCTGAAAAGAAAAACATAATGATATATCATTGAATCATGCAATGCGCATTGACATATCACTGCTTTTATTTTTTCTAGATGTCGTCGATCTGTCTTTTGTTGACTGTTAGTGTATCGTATGATTCTTTCTTGACTGTCTTTGTTTCGTATCTCATTTCATTTTTAGTGTTCATCTATCCTGTTTTGTTTACGGATAGTTGTTCCTTTTCTTTCTTTTACATTTGATACACTTGTTTTTATTAACTTTAATGTAATTCTCATAATAATCATCAAATCAACCAATCAATATAGACAGTGCACATATCGTGTTATGCAAGACTTAAGCAATTACTAGGCTAGGCCCATACTAAACATAAGGTGGGCTATGTCCTAGACTAATACTTCTCGCAGTTTGAGTGAGAGGCTTTTGACCGTTTAAGCTCTAGCGAAAATCAAGAAATAAAGCAGTAGGAAGGCCTTTAGTAAAGATATATGCATACTGAAATTGCGAAGGCACATGAAGAACACAAACTTGTCCCGAAGCAACAAAATCAAGACTCAATGTGATTTCAATCTCGATGTGTTTAGTACTTGATGTTGTATAGATATACATGCAATAAACAACCTGACATCTTATCACATAAACCAGAGTAGTAGTAAATAAGGTGCATGCACTCGCATAACAAATTAGGTCCAAGACAGTTTCAGAACACATTATAACAACCACCACGATACTTCTGCCTTTGATACGAGACGAAGTAACATGTCGTTTTTATATGGACAACGATAAAAGATTATCACCCAGAAAAACACAATACATGAAAGTAGACAATACGTGTAACAGGAACACCAGCCCAGTTAGCAATCAGTGTATGCAGTAAGTAATAATTGATCAGTAGAATGAGACTTGAAGCTGAAGACCATGATCAAAGTGCTAGGGTTTTAAAGTAGAAAAGTGTGGTCACGAGGATCATGCATATAAAGACAAACATGTTGAACGGCATAAGAAATATCTTGTCAAGTGAAAGTAAGATACTAAAGAGCACCAACAAGGTTGCGATATAAAGTAGGGTCACTAAGAGGATCACCATCAGAACCAAGCTTCGAGTTTGTGTTGACAGGGTCCGACGAGTTACAATTATGCATATGTGCTCGAACAAGAATTTCCTCTGGGAATTTTGACCGAGACATAAACATGCCAGAAGTCGATCGCTGATCATAAATACCGAGGAAGTAATTGAGACAACCAAGATCAGTCATAGCAAATTCACTGTGAAGTAATGAAGTAATACATTGTAAAAGAGATGAAGAAGAGGCTGTAAGAATAATATCATCCACATATAACAAGAGATAAACAATTTCAAAACCATGATGAAAGCCAAATAGGGACGTGTCGGTTTTGCTGTGCTAAAAACCGATTTATGTAGCAAAGTGCTGAAACCATGGTTACTCAAAAAAGCAATGAAACCATGCACGAGGTGCCTGCTTAATCCTATAAAGAGCGCTACAAATGGCAAACATAATCCGGATAAGCAGAATCAACAAACCCAAGTGGGTAATGCTTATAAACTATCCCAGATAGATGACCATAAAGAAATGTATTCTTCTCATCTTACTGATGAATAAGCCAATCTCGGGATACCGCAAGGCTCAAAATTGTACAGATAGTAGCCGGCTTGACCACCGGGCTAAACGTCTCATCACCATCAATACCTTGTTGCTGACTACAACCATTAACAACAAGTCGAGCCTTATACCTGCTTAAAGAGCCATCTGTATGGAACTTCTGCCTGAAAAGGCACATAAAACGAACAACATTCATATTAGCCGGACGGGGGACAAGAATCCACGTTCCGTTAGTAAGTAAAGCATTATATTCATCGAACATAACCTTTTGCTAATAAGGGTTACGAAGGGCGTGGATATGAGACCGAGGAATTGGTGAAGTGGTGGTAATGTGACAATTCATATATTCAAGCGGTTTAAAAATGTTGGCTTTAGCACAAGTGACCATAGAATGTATTGACACATTTTAGGTATTAAACGAAGTGTGGGCTTAATCCTGTAGGACTGGTGAAGCAGGTTGGTTTGCATAACACTTGGGCTAGACCCATACTAAACATAGCCTGCGTATAAATGTCCTACCTCCCCCCCCTCCCACCCCCACATAGTCACTATTTTTTATACATTCCATGTTTTCTATAATCTATTTCTTAGTTAATCATGGTTTGTAATATTTTGACATGGATCGCTATACAGACTTACACCATGAAAACGTAAGTTCGTATAAACTAATTCGAACTTAATACTTCTCACATTTTCATGATGATATTTATCACTAGACAAGTCACAACCTCTAGATGATTTATAATCTATTTATTGTACATGATATACAAGTTAAAGGTATCCACCAAACACTCCTTCAATAAAAGTTCGCACTTATTTAGATCAAGACAAGGGTGGACTTGAAAACAATAAGTTATTAGGTGCATAATTTTTTTTACGAATATAAAAGAAATAATAATTAAGTAAAATGTACAATCTCATTAAAACTAGTGGAAAAGTTAAGAAACTAATGGATTATGTAATATTTATATGATACAAAAATTTAAAACCGGATTTATTTTAAAAAAAAAGAAATTTTTTATGAAAAGTTGCACTATCCAGCAAACATATATCGGGTTTCCATAAATCTCCGAAAATCCCCTAAATCCACCCCTGGATTAAGATATTATACAACTATAATCGTCACAACTCACAAGATAAACTATAGATCAAGCATTTTTGATGTTAATTAGAAATAAAATAAAAGTTTCTATTGTAAAATGGGCAATAATTGTAAAGTGGATACTTAAAAATAATAAATAAAAAAGTTTCTCTTGTAAAGGGATCTAAATTACACTAATCTTAAGGGTTAGATCTAATCTAATGTTAAAAACTAAAATATCAAATAAAAATCAAGATTAATTCTCACTCCTCGGCAGCGGCGCTAAAAACTTGATGTGTCGTTGTGTGGTTGTAAATTCTGATTCAAGTTTTAAATTTATATTTTGCCGACTTAACCAAAAACAACACTTTAATGGGCAGTGTACCCGGTCGGTGGGAGTTTCGTGGTAAGTAGGGTGTCATTTACTAAGAGCGAGAAACACTTTTAATTTATTAATACTTTGGTTTTTCTAATCTAAGTTACTCTAATCTATGCTAAACCTATGTTAATCCTAAATCTAATGGATAAGGGGGGTTTCAGCCTAAGACACTGGCACAGGTTTTGTGGTGACTAAAACCAATTCAAGATACTAAAACACACGCAAGCAAATTAACAGAAGATAAAAGAGTGGTCTAGCCAAATATAAGAAAACTGTATTAACCATTATTAATCCAATCAGAACGTTGGTTTGTTTATTTAGTGCAATGATTACTTATCTTGAAGCGGCATATCATTCTTAAGACTTAGGCGTTAATTCTTCCTAAGACCTAGACACGTAGAATTCTGTCACAATTAAACTCATCCGCATAAAGCATCCTTATTTTCTGATTATAATCTATCTTAGGGATTAAAGCAATGGTGATCTTGTTAAACCCTAGCTCATAGAGACTTTACCCACTTACTGCTTAATGGAAATTCATACACTAGTAGTCCACTGTGCGAGTCCTTTCCAATAGAATAAGAACGTACTCATTGATACCAAGGTCACCTTATGGCTCAACTAAGCTCACTAAACTACAGGCAATGATAGGTCAATATTTGTGATCCTATGATTCTAGATATATAAATTGCAATATGGAGATCTATCCTGGACTCTTAGCCTACGCCTAAACAACACCGAAGTTGCAGCGCATTAAATATGTAGGACTAGATCTAGTTAAATGATAGGTCGCATACTTAAGCACGTAAACAAGTATAAATTGATAAACATAAACAAACAATCAATGATAAATTAAGAAATCGAGATAAAAAAACCAAACATTAAGATCTTCATAACAATGGCTAATACCCGAAGGTATTAGCCTTCAAACGTCATATCTAATACAAAAGTAATTATTTAGCCAAGGTAAACTAACCGAGTTAACGAATGATACCAAAAATTGAACGATTACAAGAGTATAAGAAATTACACGTTGTCTCCTATGGAATTATTTGTGTTGCTCGACCTCTTCTGATCTTTTTCTCCTCTGAAAATCGACTATAATGGTTTAGGTATCGAGAATATGATTTAGCACACTTAAAACTCATTTTTGAGTTTTCTATTTATAGGGTCTGAAATATGGTCGATACGGCGTATCCAAAGTCTTAGAGGGTGTTTCTTGAAGTAAGGACCACATTTGATATCTTCCAGAATATTTTATTTCCATATAGCTTGAATACGGCGTATTGCCTTCTTCTGGATACGGCGTATTGGATCTTGTTTCCTTCGTGGTCTTTGGTGAGTGCAGATACAGATACGCCGTATCTTCCTTGATGGATACGGCGTATTGGTTGTTATGGATACGGCGTAATATATATCATAACAGTAATCTTTAAATTATCTATCGTTTAAAGCTCCAAAATACAGTCCTTTAAGTCAATCTTTACCAAGTACAACCAAAATTACTGCAATTCTCGAATATGAACGATTAAGTAACATTTCTTTGCAATAATTATACAAAATGGGTTTAAATCACCACGGAATCTAGATGCCCTCAAAACTCCTATCTTATCTGTCATATCACATATTTTCAGATCCCGACTCATCGAGCATGTATGAGGACGAGCGAATCCACCACAACCATCGCCAAAAAAAAACGACCTAAAGACCACTTAGTGACAAGTCTAAAGATCATTGAGGAAACAAAACTATGCCAAAAGCCGCATAAGGGTAGAAGCTGTCAAAACAAGTACGGTTGCTACTTCTGAAGAACATGAGCAACAAGAAAACCAAGATGACCTGAATGAAATTTCTAAAGAAAAAGATAACGTCAAACCACCAATTTCCGCCGACACATTTGGCAGCAATGGTGGTAATGATTCAGAAACTTCAGGGAGGTAGACACTCTTGAAGTGAAGGTAAGTGGACAACGGTATCGAAAGTGAGGTGGTGGCCGGCCTTTCGGAAGAGTTTCAAGAAGGAAATATGGTTGATGCATTGTCACGAGTGGAGCAGAAAAGTTCAGAAAATTGGAAGGAGTTAGATAATGAATCAGAAGATAGGAAGGTGGAGAGAGATGCTGAAAGGGAAGGAGAACCAACTATCTTGGCATAGCAACAATTTGCCAGCGCACTTGGTAATATACATTTGGGATCCCCCGGAATCCCCCCCAAAAAAAAAGATTTATTATTAGACAACACCTTGAGGACAAAGTGGTTTTTGAAGGTGTGGAGAGTGTTACGCCATTGTTGCAGGAGGACCCCAAAAGTCCAAGCCCGTATGGCATAAACATTATGTCATATAATCTATCCTTATTTAGGTGTCATTGTTTAGGAATGTCTTCATGTTTATTTAAGAAAGTCAATCAAGAGTGCTTTTCAAGACAACACCTTGAGGGCAAGGTGGTTTTGAAGGAGTAAGGAATGATACGCCTAGGCCTAAGCCTATGACCCATTTAGTTATTAGTGTTTTACCCTACTTTATCTTATAAATACTCTTGTAACTCCTATAGTTTAATAATAAATCAATCAAATTAAAGAACAATACTGAGCAATATTCTTGTCTTCTTTCCCTGATCTTCTTGAAGGAGCACGCACACGCTTAATGTTTGTGCTACTATCCAATACAACCAGCCATAGTCAGCCCCTCACCAGTGTCGAATCATATACTCGAGCCTTAAAATTAGTCGAGCAATAAGCAAGCATTCTTGTCTGATATGACGGGAATTTATCTTATTAGCTTAGCTTGATCCCTAAACACAACACAACTCATTAAATAACCGAAGTTTAGATACACAAAGAAATAACAACGATGCCAAGCTCGTGCTATATGTTGGCTGAGAGGATATGGGCCAAAAAGATGTCCTGGATACGCCAAGACTAATAACCGCCTATAGTTGGAACATTAGGAATTCAGATGTTTCAAGCTTTTTTTTAAAAGAGGTTTAAAAAAAAAAAAAAAACTCAAGAAATACCGCACCACAGAGATCCTTAGTAATGATATCAGCATAGTGAAACCGCGGAGGCACATGAAGAACATGAAATTGTCCTGAAGCAACAAAGTCACGAACAAAGTACATATCAATCTCAGTGTGTTTGGTACATGGTGTGTATAGTTTTTAATACGTATAATAATATAACAGTAAAGACAATTCTAAACTACCCTTGAGGACGTACAAATGTAGTAGGAAAAATCGTACAAAAATATCTTCACGATTAACCGGATAAGATGATTACCAGGTCAATTATCCCCAAAGACTAAGAATAGTAGACCTCGTTTGTTATTTAGACAATGACTTGAAATGGTCGAAATGATTTGTATTTCTAAAATCCTAATATTTGACAAATAATGGCACAATTAAACATAACCACGAAAAACGATAACGGAATAAAGTAAACAAGACAAATAAGCTAGAACACTAAAATTAAACCCTAAATACTTTTCTAAACTTTTTCTAATTCTAATTAACTATTTAAAAGTAAAAAAGCTGGAAAATTCTAAACCGAGAGTAATTTAAGCCAAAAACGAAGAAAATGAGAACGGGGATCGAATCCCGTTTTTTAAAAAGTGAAATTTTAAAATATTAACCCTATGGAAGTAAATTTCAACCTAAGCCTAGAGTATGATAAAAGAAATTTTTTTAAAAAAGAAAATCGTTTTTTGATTATTTTTCTCTTCTTTTTATGAATTTTGTAAAGTTATAACAAAATTATAATTCACGAAAAATGGTTAAAACATTAAGCAAAAATCCTAAATTTGTTACTAAAAATACTATTGATAAAGAAGGTTGCAAGAAAAATGAGAAAATCTGCAATAGCAACCAAATAACCGGGAATCTCAATTAAGCATGTCGAAGTGCTTCTTATATTAAAACTCAAAAAAGGTTAAAAGATTAGATTGTGCAAAGTTGGACGTAAAAGTCCCAAGGGCACGTTGGTGAGGGTGTGTGTTGTGAGGTTTATAAAAGGGTGAAACTAGGTTGAGGTCGGGGGGTTCGAGTCTTGCTCACCCCCGACTTCCTTGGTTTCCCTTTTTTTATTTTGCAAAAACCTAAAAAATGCAAAGTGTAAAACAGATTATATAGGGACACATTGTTTAGTAAAAAACAACTTTTTTTTTGAAAACTCTTAAATAAGCGAAAAGAGTTTTAAAAAATTTATGCTTATTTAAATAGACATAACTACTAAACATAACAAGCTTGCATGTTTGTGGTTTTTTTTTTACTTTTTATCAAAACAAAATAAGCTAGAAACTAGAATAAGCTAAAACAAAGACTGAATAAGCTATTACTAACCTAATAAGCTAAACTTAACTAGAAATAAGCACGCAATAAGTTGGAAAACCTAATAAGCACTTTTGATAAAACTGAAAACTAAAAAGCCTCAAAGGGCATCTTTGAGCTTAATTTTTTATAAGCTAAAGGAACCTTATGGCTTTCTAGCTTTTACCAACTTAAAGACTAGACAAAAAGCTACTAAAAACTACAAACAAAATGTATTTTAAAAATTAAATAAGCACTGAAAAAGCTACATGAAAAGACTACTTTTACTTTTAACTATGTTTTTGTCTTTCTAAGAAAATTTGAAATAAGCTAAGACTTTGCCCTAATAAGCTATAAACAACTTATAACTAATCTATCTAACAGTTCTAAACAAGGATTAAGCTAAAAATACTAACTAAAATCTAAAAATTTCAAATAGGCTTTTTGGTGCAAACTGCTAACCAAACAGTCCCTTAAGGGAGTTTTAGGCTTATCTTTCAATAAGCTAAAAGTTCCTTATGGACCTTTGGCTTATACCACTTAAAACTTTGACCTAAAAGCTACTTAAAACCACTTTTAAAAAGTATTTTGAAACTCTAATGCTTAGCTCAGAAGCTTAATGAAAAAGCTGTTTATGAAATTTTACCTTAGTTTTGGTTTTTGAATGAAAAGACAGAAAGCTAATTTTAAGCTTAAAAACTTATGACTTAATGAACTTTTAAAAGCAAACTAAGTTGAAACAGATCTACTATTACCTAAAATCTACTTGTGAACAAAATTTGAAATTCTAAAAACTATTTTTACCTGCTGATTTTTATGTTAGAAGATGGCTATTTGTCTATTTGTCACTTCTGATGCAGTTTGCACAAAGTTGACCCAAATCTATATTTTACAAGTGCAGGCTTAAGAGTTTGACTCTACTTCTTTAAAATACCAAATTGAAGACAAATTATGCAATGAAAACAACTAGAAACTACTTGAGCTTAAAATGATTAATCTACTAACTATATTCTAACAAAAAACTTAAACTAACTTCTAACTAACAATTATTAAAACTGAATAGCTAACAAAGCTCTTTAAAATCAATCAAATGATAAACTCTAAATAAGAGAAGTTTAAATAAAAACAAAGGACCAATGTGACTCAAGTCTAGAAACTAACCCAAACACCCCATTATAATCCATCAAACCATACCAGCTTATCAAAATGAGATTTAAAGAACATAAATCAAATACCAGATATTAGACAGCTTATAACAACCTTAATGAATCAATATAAGCAATCAAATAAGGCAGAATTGTAAGCTAACTACTTATGCTAATTATTTTTGGTTTTTTCACTGTTTTAAGACAGATTATGAAAACTAAAGATTTTAAACTACAAATTAAACACAATAAGCATAAATCAACAATAATAAGCATAAATAAGCTACCTAAACAACAATAAGCAGAAATTAAGCAAAATTAAGCTACATAGCAGATTTAAAGCTATAAAAAGGTAAAATGAAGACTTACATAAGCCTCTGTACTAAACAAGGCTATAAAAGGCTCATTTGAGCTATCAACAAGCTCCAGCTTATCCTAAGATAAGCTGGTATGGTCCTGGAAACCCATCCATGTCTGGTTTCCCTTCCTTATTAAGTTGTGGTAAAATTTGAGGGAGGATTTGTGTAAGATAAGCTCAACTAAGCTTTTGAGAGCTTAGTTGAGTAAATAGCCAGCTTAAGAGTAGATAAGAGCTTATAAAAGAGAATGAGAGCTTATGAAATAGTTAAAGCTTTTTAAACCATATTTTTGCATAAAAGTAGATTTATGAAAAGACAATTGCACAAATAAAAAACTTTGAATTCTTATTGATAATAAAGCTGAGTACAAGTTGAAATAGAGATTACAATAAGCTAAACATTAGTTTTTAAAAGAAAAAAAACTAACTAACTACCCAATGCCAAGTGGCTTACAAGTGACCCTATATATAGAAACGACTTAGGGCATGGTCTTCTTTGGTCTTTATCCTCTTCCCATTGTGTTTCTTTGTTGAGACAGAAACTAGGGTGTGTTTGTTATGTGAGTGAGTCACAAATTAATCCAAGCCATCCAAATTTAAGTAGAGCCTAAGGTCTTGATCTGGTCCCTTCATCTTCTTGTCGTTTTAATCCACCAATGGGGTTTCATGGGATTGCCAACATGGCAATTGACCCATGTGGGGTGTGGGGTGATGTTGAGGTGATAGTTTTGTTGTCTAGCTGCAGAGGTGCAGGAGGTTGAAGGAGCATGAATAGGGAAAAAGGGCGGGAAAGGGAGTTGCTCTGTTTTTATATCTATTTGGGTAATGACAGGGGTGAGGGTTTGGGAGATTGGCAACAATGGCCCTTCAACTCGTATATATATATTGTATGTTAAGTCCTTGTGGTGTGAAAAGATTAAGGGTTTGGCAGATTTTCCCCCTCATGGTTATATGATATTTTGTAAGGATGGTCCTTGTGATGGTATAATAGGCTTGACAGCTATTAAGTCTTATTGGGCTTTTATAAATTAGGCCCAATGAGCTTAAATCTTGTATATTTAATACATTAATGGGCTGACCCGACCCATTAGATGGATGTGGGTTGGCCCATTAAGTATTTCTTCAATGTCGGCTTCGGTTTTGACTTTGACTTTGTCGGGGTTGACTTTGACTTTGACTTTTTAACTTTGAATTTGACTTCATCACGCTCTTTTCATTCCCGTGCTCGGTTTTGTCTGTTTTGGCTTCGATTTTTGTCCTTTTCTCGGATATCCGTTTCCTGCACAATACAAATGCAAAACATACAAATACAAGGTATTTTTGGTACGTTTTTGTCATTTTAGCTCGTTTTTAGTGGTCAAAGGTATGTGTAATTAAACACATACCAAAATCCCCCATACTAAGACATTGCCGTGTCCTCACGCAATGCTATAAGTAAGCACTTAGAAAACTAAGAATCTCAATCCCCCTCGACTAATTACCTCGAAAAGTAGCTAAGTGTTCATTGAGGGGAAATAAAGAATCAATAGCTTTGAAAAGCCCCGTCTTTACCATTTTTAAATATATACACTTATTCCTACACATATTTTTGTATTTTTCATTTTTCTCATTTTTTTGTACTTTTTCTTTTTAAGCAACTAACTAACTTATTTGACTTTCGTTATTTTATAACTTTTAGGGATCATAGAACAAGATGCATTTCGATCCGAGAATGCCCCAAAGAGGATAAATTCATCGCTCCTGACTTTTCATTTATTCCAAACCAAGCTTAAAACGAAATCACAGTTAAATATTAGTTAAGATGCTAACACTACTCATATTTGCAACTTGTGAACTTTTCACTTCCGACAATTATTATATCTTAGGTGTATGTGCTATTTTGAATTTCAACCATGGATCAACGTTTTGCAAAATTCTATGTTTCACGTTCCACCCGAGAATAATGAGTTTGAAGGCGAGATCATCCCATGTAGCGACTTTCGTCTCGGCACATCCCAACCTTGCGGCTAAGTGACCAGGCTTTTGACACCCCACAAAGACTAGTATCGGGACTCACGGACCTTAGGTTTCAAAAACTCTTAGGTTTTCCGTATACACATAGCTTATAAAATAGAATAGTCAAAGTTCAAAAGCATATTTAAATTTAACAAAAAGAGATCTATTTATTAATTCACACTTAAATATTAAACATTTATGCAATTGTAACCCTCGACCTTTTAGAAGGCTGCAACATCGGTTGTGAGCCGGCAAGATGCAACAAACTTTTATCAGTCTCGGATTTTTATTCTTACTATGGGCTTTCTTTAGAAGACTACCACATCGGTTGTGAGCCGGCAAGAGGTAGTAAACTTTTATCAGCCCACATTTTATATTATTATTATTTTATTTTATTTTCATCATTTCATTATTTATTTATTTATTTATTTATTTATTTATTTTATATAGAGAAGACTTCTTTTTGAAAAATTCAAGTATAAGTTTGAACTAAGACTAAAATTTTTGCTATATACTACATAAAAATTGTTGATTTAAGTTTAATCTCCAAAAATAGCACGTATATTAATCCGGTTAAGAGCTTATGGGAGAAAAAGCCACAAATTACATACATGAGCTCTTAAGATTTCCAAATAATCCTTGTTTAGCATCCAACTCATACTTAACTCTATCATTTTTCGTTCTTCGCGAACGCTTAGCCTGAAAGTTAAGGAACAAGCTAGAGCTCAACACGCTCGATCGATTCAAAATTTATTCTTATTCTACCCAGCAGGAAAGTTAAAATTGTGACAAAACACTTATTTTATTTTTGAAAAAAAATTTACATTTTTTTCATTTTTTTTTTGAAATTTTGGTAGTAAAAATGGGATTACGTGAAAACAACGGCTGCAGGCACAATCAAATCAAAGATCCCCCCATACTAAGACTAAACATTGTCCTCAATGTTTTACGAAGGGTCTCTATGTAAATCCTAAGCTGTTTATTGGGGTCGGGGGAGGCGCGGGTATAGGTGGGGGGGGATAGGGTCGGGAGGGGTGTCATGGGGGGGGTGGGGCGGAGTGGCGGGGGGTGGGTCGGGGGTGGGTGGGGGCGGGGGGTTGGGGAGGTGTTCTGGGAGGGGTGGGGTGGGGGGGGGGGGGGACGAGGGGGGGGGGGGGTTGGAGCGGTGGGTAAAATGTCGGGGGGATGGGTTGGGGGGGGTAGGGGTGGTGGGCGGGATGTCGTGGTGGGGGGGGGTGGGAGGGGTTGTGGGGGGGGGGTGGGGTGGGGGAGGGGGTGGGGGGGGGAGGGGTGGGGTGGTGAAGGGGGGGGGTGGGGGGGGTGGGTTGGGGTGGGTGTGGGGGGGGGTGTGGTGGGGGGGTGGTGGGGGTTGGGGGGGTGGGTGTGGGGGGGGGGGGGTGAGTGCGAGGTGCGGGGGGGGGGTGGTGGTGGGGTGTGGGGGGGGGGTGGGGGGGGGGGGAGGTGTGGGGGTTTGGGCGGAGTCGAGGGGGGGGGCGGTGGTGGGGGGGGGGGGGGGGGGGGGGGGGGGGGGGGGGGGGGGTGGGGGGGGTTGGGGGGGGTGGGAGATGGGAGGGGAAGGTGGGGGGCGGGGGGGTGGGGGGGGGTGGGCGGGGGTGGGTAGGTGGGGGTGGGGGGGTGGGGGGGGTGGGGTGGGGTGGGGGGGGGTGGGTGTTGGGGGGGGGGTGGGGGTGGGGGGGCGTGGGGGGTGGGTTGGAGGGGGGGTGCGGGGGGTGGGGTGGGGGGGGGGGGGGAGTGGAGGGGGGGCTGGGGCCGGGGGGGGGGGGGGGGTGGCGGGGGTGGGGGTTGGTGTGGGTGGGGGGGGGGGGTGGGGGGTGGGGGGTTGGGGGGGGGGGGGTGGGGGGGGGGGGGGGGGGTGGTGGGGGGGGGGGGTTGGGGGTGGGGTGGGGGGTGGGGGGGTGGAGGGGGGGGCTGGGTCCTGCGGGAGGGGGGGGGGGGGGTGGTAGGTGGGGTAGGGGGGGGGCGGGGGAGCGGGAGGTCTGGTGGGGGGGGGTGGGGGGGGGGGGGGGGGGTGGGGGGGGGGGAGGGGGGGTTCGGGGGGGGGGTTTTGGTATTGGGTGGGGCGGGGGTGGGGGGGGGGGGTTCGGTGTGAGAATTTTTTTTTTTTTTTATTTTTTTTTTTTGTTGTGTTTTTTTTTGTGATGGTGTGATAATTTACTTTTTCTTTTTAATATTTTTTTTTTCTTTTTTTTTTTATTTTATTTTTATATTTTTATTTGTCTTGTGGGGGGGGGGGGGGTTTGCGGGGGTGCCTTGGTTGTCTGGTTAGAGTGAGTGGTGTATGGTATGTGTGGGTGGTTTTAGGGGAGTGGAGGTAGGCTGGGTTATAATGGACTGTGGGATCAAGAATCAGGGTTAGATGATTAGTAAGAAAGATGTATGAGTATATAATGTTTAGAAGCTTATGAATTGGTTTAGAAACAGAATTTAGGAAAGCTTATGGGGAGGGAGGAAATAAGAGAAAAGGAGAGAAAAAAAAAAAAAAAATGTAAAAGAAAAAAAAAAAAAGAAAAGAAAAAAAGTTAAATAAAGTAAAAAAGAAAGGAAAATGAACAATAAAAAAAAAACAAAAAAAAAAAAAAAAGTAAAAAATAGTAGAAAAAAAAGGAAAAAGGGAAAAAGTAAGAAAGTAAAAAAGGGGGAAAAACAAGGGGAAAAAAAGGAGAAAAAGTAATAGAAATAAAAAAGAAAAAAACAAAGTGGTAAAAAGTAAAAAAAAAAAAAAAAAAGGGAAAGAAAAAGAGGAAAAAAGTATATAATAAAATAAAGAAAAAAAAAATAAAACAAAAAAAAAAAAAAAAAAAGTTCGGAAAAGAAGTTAAAAAGAGTGATAAAAATAAAAAAAAAAAAAAAAACGGAAAAAAAAGGAAAAAATAATAAAAAAAATATAAGTGACCCAAAATAAGTGATGAAAAGAAAAATGTTAAAAGGTAAAAAAAAAAAAAAAAATAAAAAATAAAAAAAAAAGAAAAACTAAGTAAAAGTTAAAGGTGAACCATGACACTAACCGAAACATCATAGAGCTGCACATCTTAGGATAACGAGAATAAAATAAAGTAGTGGAAGTGACATCCAACCATAATTACACAATGTTTTGAGCTCTTAAGATTTCCAAAATAAATAAATCCTTTTTGTTTTTTAGCATATTCAACTGAATAATTAACATCTATTATTTTTTTAGTTTTCTTCGCAAACAGATGTGGCGAAGAAGAAACACGCTTAGTCCTTCGAAGGTGATGCGAGACAAAAAAAAAAAAAAAAAAAAAATAAAAAACAATAGCTAGAGTGCAAACACGGCTCAGATCGGCTCGGTTGTCAAAATTTATTCTTATTCTACCCAGCAGGAAAGTCAAAATTATGACAAAACACTTATTTTATTTTTGAAATTTTTTTTAAATTTTTTCATTTTTTTTTTGAAATTTTAGTGGTATAAAACCGGGGGGAGTTACGTGTGAAACAACAGGTTTGGTTTGTTGCAGGGCACCACAATCAAATTCGCTATCCCCACATACTAGAATGAATACATTATTCTCAAATGTTTTACGAAGGCTATCTACGCAATCCTAAAGCGTTTTATTGAGTATGCTTAAAGATAAACGTTAGTCGATTAGACTAGGATACTGGATTTCCCAAATGAAGCTGAGGATTTGAAGCTCTTGTGATCGAAGGACAAAACCGCGAGTACAAGAGGCTTCAAAAATCTGGGACAATCCTGGACAATCACAAAAACACAAGCAAACGAAAAAGGAAAGAGGCAAGCCTCTCACAACAAAAACACTTATTCATTACAACATAATATAACTACGGATAAGCATGGGGTACCTCCCACGAAGTGCTTGTTTAGGGTCACTATGCTGGACCCAATCCCCGAATTCATTTGTCTTTGGGGAAGGTTTGGAGATTCGGGACAACCAATTTTGGTACGTCCCCTCCAAAGTAGTGCTTAATTCGATGACCGTTCACCTTAAAGTTTGGCCCAGAGTTTTGAGATAACTCAACGGTGCCATATGGAAAGACATGGGTAATGGTGAACGATCCAGACCAACGGGATTTCAACTTACCCGAGAACATCTTCAATCTAGGGTTAAAGAGGAGGACTTGATCACCGACGTTAAAAACGCGGTTTTTGATCTTTGAGTCATGGATCCTCTTTGTTTTCTCTTTATGGATCAAAGAGTTCTCATAGGCATGATCACGAAGTTCATTTAGTTCATTGAGTTGAACTTTGCGATGATCACCCGTGGTCAAAAGGTCAAAGTTAGCATGCTTCAAGGCCTAGTAGTCTTTGTGCTCGAGCTCGATAGGTAGATGACATGCCTTTTCGTACACGAGCTTGTATGGAGTACACCCGATGGGTGTTTTGTAAGCCGTGCGAAAGGTCCAAAGTGTATCATCTAGTTTGTCTGACCAAGAGGCACGGTTCTCGCCCACAGTCCTTTCAAGAATTTGTTTCAAGCCATGATTGGATACCTCAACTTGCCCACTTGTTTGTGGGTGATACGCGGTGGAGAGACGATGAGTGACTCCGTATTTAAGCATGACTTTTACAAACTGGTCATTGCAAAAATGGGTTCCGAGATCACTTATGATAGCACGAGGGGCACTGAATCAGGCGAAGAGAGATTTAAAAAATTTGCAAATAACTCGGGCATCATTGGTGGGGAGCGCTTTCGCTTTAACCCATTTTGACAAGTAGTCGACCACCACGAGTATATATTTGTTCCCTTGTGAAGACGGGAATGGCCCCATGAAGTTTATGCCCCAAACGTCAAAGATTTCACATACTTGGATGGAATTTTGAGGCATCTCATCCCTTTGTGAAATTTTTCCTTGTCGTTGGCACGAGTCGCAATTTTTAACCAACTCATGTGCATCTTTGTATATTGAAGGCCAAAAGAATCCGGCATCAAATACCTTTTTGGCAGTGATATTTACACCGTGATGTCCCCCGGTGGGTCCATTGTGGCAAGCTTCAAGAATGTCGAGAGCTTCTTTGCCGTGCATACACCGCCGGATCATTTGATCCGCACAGATTTTGAACAAGAAGGGGTCATCCCAGAAGTAGTGTTTGACATCTTTGAAAAACTTGTTTTTCTGTTGGGATGACATTCCCTTGACAATGAAATTCCCCGCATGGTAGTTTGCGAAATCTGCAAACCATGGGGTACTATCAACACGAAGAGCAACCGATCCAAGAGTTTCGAGAGGAAATGTTTCCGTGATTTCCTTGTTCTCGAGTTTATCTTGATGAGGGTTCTCAAGTCTGGAAAGATGATCGGCGGCCAGATTCTCTGCTCCTTTTTTGTCTCGGATGACAACATCAAATTCTTGGAGCAAAAGGATCCACCGCATCAGTCTTGGCTTAGCATCTTTTTTAGCGAAGAGATACTTTATAGCAGAATGGTCGGTATACACTATGCTCTTAGACAAAACAAGATATGACCGAAATTTCTCAAAAGCGTACACTACGGCAAGTAATTCTTTTTCGGTCGTAGTGTAGTGTGCTTGAGCTTCAGTCATGGTTTTGCTGGCATAGTGAATTGGTTGGAAATGCTTGTTTTTTCGTTGCCCTAGGACTGCCCCAATTGCAAAATCACTTGCATCACACATGAGTTCGAAGGGCAAGTCCCAGTCGGGAGTAATCAAAATCGGAGCCTCAGTCAATTTTCTTTTAAGTGTATTAAAGGATTCGATACACTCTTTTGAGAAGAAAAAGGAGGTCCTCTTTTCAAGCAGGTGAGGTCAGTGGGCGGAGCTATTTTTGAGAAGTCTTGTAAGAATCCGTCGGTAAAAAACCGCATGCCCAAGAAAAAAACTTCGGAATCCTTTCACAGTAGTCGGTGTGAAGGTGAGCTTGCGATAACGTCAACTTTAGCTCGATCAAACCTTAATTCCCGACTTGGAGAATTTTGTGTCCAAGAACAATGCTTCTTTTATACCACGAATGGCTTTCCCTTCCCCATTTTAAACCAAATTGGTGTCTTACACACTGTTTTAACATGTTGATCCAAATGGGATAAACGGCATTTAAAGAAAGAATACCCCGAAGACTGAAATGTCATCCATAAACAACTTCTATCGTTTTTTCCGATCATGTCCGTGGAAGATTGCCATCATACATCGTTGAACGTACAGGTGCATTCATAACCCAAAACACATGCGGCGATAGCAAATGTTCCGTGATGGCAAATAAAGGTTTCTTTTCCTGGTCTTCGGTCTATGGGAATCTGGAAATAACAACCCGAAAAGCCATCGAGAAACAATAGAATTGGGTTTCCCCGCGAGTCTTTCGCGACATCTGGTCCATGAAGGGCAGTGGGCAATGGTCCTATCGAGTGCCTTCATTCAACTTTCTATAGTCTATGCACACTCACTACCGGGGACCAATCGAGTCGGTAAAGATCATATTCAACATTCTTGATGACGGTCAGCCACCCCTTTTTCTACACAATGCACCATGGCTACCCATGGACTTCGAGATCGGATAAATTAATCTGACTCAAGAAGTATTTCCAACTTCTTCTTGATGACATAGGGATTTTTGGATTTACCCGTCTTTGATGCTGAACCGTCGGTTTATGTACCTCTCCATGAGAATGTTGTGTGTACAAAACTCTGGTTATACCCTTGATAATCAGAAAGTTTCCAAGCGATGGCTCCGCTTGTAGGACTTAAGAACCTTGAGTAGAGCTAACCTTTTTCCTCATCTTTAAATCTTTTTCAATTATGACGGGTAACTTGTCGTTACCCTCCAAAAATGCATATTCTAAATGAGGGGGGGGGGCAAGTCCTTGAGCTCACCTCAGGGGTCTAATTAACTGAAGAGTTTTTATAGTTTGCTTTCATAGATTTAAGATCTTTAGAGTTTCGGAAAATTATAAATTATTTTTTTTTGTTTTATTTCCTTGATTGGGAGGCGTGGTGATGGATCACTATTAAGAGTTGCTTTCGAGGAGTAGAATGTCCCCCATCAGGGCTTAATAAGTTGGATCAACTTCCAGTGAAGTGGATCATCCTCTATAGCAATAAAAAGAGGTCGCTTCTTCGAAAAGGAGAAAATCACTGTCCCGAATGGAGTTTAAAGTCGGAGAGGTGGTAGAGACGATTGGATCATAGTAAGAGTGGGATTGCCACTCGAGATCACATTTAAAGAAACCAAGACAACTTCTCAGAGTATTTCTTCAGCCATATCACTGGACGCCAATTCGTTTGCCGTCATATGATAGTAATTAGCCCTGTATCTCGAAGTCTGGTCCGAGATAAATGTACAGCCTCTCTGCCAACGACGAAAGTGATCTCAACCTCGTATACATCGATTAATGCACGACTTGTCTTTAAGAAACTCCTCCCAAGAATTAAGGGACCTCGTGTGATCTGTCTCAAAATGACGACTACTAAATCTGCAAGAAATGGGAATTTCCCACCCGTTACAAAGACGTCTTTAGCGATCACGATCGGTTCAGTAGACTGAACGGTCCGCTAACTCTAAGCGTCATGCAAGTTGGGGTTAGTCGGAGAAGAGAGAGATTTATCCAGACGGAATATGGCATAAGATTAATGCTTGCGCCAAGATCGGCCAAGGCGTTGCATGTATTAATCTCGAAAAATTCACATGGAATGAGAAATCGGCCAGGGTCTCCAAGTTTCTTTGGTAACTTATTTAGGATGACCGTTGAGAAATTCTCATTCAATGGAGTTCTAGCCATTTCACTCAACTTTTCTTTGTTTCCGATTAAAGTTTTTAGAGTCGAGGCAAATTTTGGCATAAGCATCAAGGCATCCGTAAATCTAATTTTGAAACTTAAATCTCGAAAGATTTCGTAGAATTTCTCATTGGTCGTTAGCTGGTCACGATCGTCTTTTCATCATTTCTTCTTGAAGGAAATGGAATTGATGCTTTTTGGTTAGGCCTTGAAGCACTAACTGGAGCATTTACGGGCTCAGAGATTGATTCATGATGGACAACAGGGACAACCGGAGGTGGGACGTCTTTGGTGCTTCCGTTATTAGTAGAGGAGGCATCGGTCCTTTGTGACCTTGGTTCACGTTTCTACTACTTAGGAAAAGAAGTAGTAATGAATCTGTGGGTCCCTTGTAAGCTACACCCTTCGATTGGTAATACCCTTTAAATCCTCCTGCGTGTTATTACAAGTGTTACTAGGGAGAGTCCCGAAGTAGAGGCGTATTGAAGTGACAAATTTTGAAAGCATTCAGTGAGATTGGTCAATTGATATTGCATGTTTTGAACCTAGAGTTTGCATGTTCCTCATTCGCAGCATCATAGCCTTTACGTAGGCTTGGAAATCATCCTTCGATACACCGAATCTGAGGGAGCTGACTGATAGGCGGAGCTTGAAAGGCAGGAGGTATGAACAACGCTGAGGTCGCGTAGATTTGAACCATGATGAAAGACCGGAGGTTGGTAAGCTGGAGCATGATTTGAAATTCCCTCAGGGTTTTGGTTGAAACGATTCTGATTGCTTCCAATTGATTTTGCACATTAATGATTATTTTTGAACGGGAGGAAAACGAGATGTCGAATTTGAATTTGAAATCGGGGCTCGATAACGCCGGTGTTTCCTTGGTTTATAATAAGCTGCGGCTGCTTGAGAGACATATTCTTGAATAATTATCTCGATAAACATTGCCGAGTGGTGCTGAACAAGTTTGAGTAGGATGCAGCAGCCAACCGCAAGTAACAAACTTTCCCTTTACCTCAACCGCTTTGACGGGAGTAGGAGCGGGAGATTGATTTTTCTTATCAAGAAGTAAAGCTTTCACCATATCTTTCAACTCAGCAACTTCGAAGAAATTCCCAGAGGTGAAGTGGCTCGCACTCCTTTTGGGCAACACCGTTTTGTTACGTGTAATTACGAACTTTGGATTGCTTCAATGATTCTTAGGCAATCAACGAGCATTTTATCCAAAAAGTTGCCACCCCGCGTGAATTTTCGAATCTGATCGTTAGAGGTCAAGGCATTATAGAATTTCCGAGTTGATGCAATTCTAAAATCCATATGTGGACATGGCTCGAAAAGAAGACCGTTAAATCTGTCCATGCTTCCTAAAACGTCCTCATCAAATCTTTGTTGAAATCTCGTGATTTCATTTCGAAGATTGGTTGTTTTAGACGGAGGGAAAAATTTGTTGATGAATTTCGAAACAAGATCATCCCATGTTTGACTCGATCGAGGAGGTTCTTTCTCAAGCCAAATCCGGTGCTGCCCCCCGCGGGAAAATGGGAAAAGCCTAAGCTTTACGACTACTCGGACTTCGGGAACTTCATCGTAGAAGTGATCTGTTTGAAATATCAGATGAGGGCATGAGTGATCCTCTTCTTTGTCCTGTCCAAAGAATTGCTTGTTTTGAAACGAGGTTAAGCAGACCGTAGCTTGAGCTTCAAAGTTATCCGCGGCTGATTTTTCGGGCACAACGATGGCATCCTCGTTACCCGCGGGCGGTGCTTCAAGTTAATTGAGCCATAGTCCGGGTATCATCCATCGAGCTAAGGGGTGGAATTTGGATTTTCAATTGTTCTTCAAGATTAAATTGTTCATAAACAACAGGTGGTGGAACCTGTTGTTGTTGATTATGAAGATTACAACTTATGGAACAGTGTGCATACACTAAAAAGAAAAGTTACACAAATTTATTTCTTTTTGGTTATATCAAAAGTAAAATTCACAGTGTATTTTAATAACGGCCAACGAAAAAGACAACTAAAACCTAATAATCGACAAGCTTCATCGGTAACGTCTTCGAAAAGAAAAACCACAATAGGAGCGGAGGAATAGGAAAGAGCGCGAAAGCTATTAAAAATCTTTTTCCTTTAGGTCCGTAGTTCCTCGAACAACCCGCCTTAATTACCTCCTCTAGAGTTTGTTTATCTTTTACAAAGGTGAACCGTCCCATCGCAAGTGACTGACAAAAGGCAAGTTTTTAAATCTTTTGTTCGAGTTGGGAAACCAAAAAGTTCACCGGAATATTATGATTAATACCTCAAATTGAGAATTATATTTTGAGTATTTACCAATTTGTGAATTTATTTATAATTAAAGACAATGTTTTTATATTTTTGATTTTTTTTCCTTTAAATGATAATTATACTAAAAAAAAAATTGTACTTTTTGGTTTTTTTTTATGATAATATTTACAGATTCAAACACAAATGCCAAACGTAAAGATAATCGGTTTCACAGCCTCCCCGGCAACGGCGCCAAAAATTTGATTGGATCTAAATTAGAATATATAATATAATTAAAATATAAAATAATATATAGTAACTATATAATCTAAAAACACAATCAATAAAACCCGAGAAGTAGTATAAAACTTCCCGCCCCGGGGTCGATATCCCAACGAGGCTGTGCGAGATCGATACAGTCAGAAAATTGCAGTTTTGAATGAGAATTAATGAATGAAGAGAGTAGAAAGCTAGATAATCAATAACAAGACAAAAACGAAATGAAAAAACCTAAAAATTAGAAATTAAGCTGAAAAACAAGCAGGAATCTCCGAACAAGGTCAAAAACCCAAAATCTTAAAATTAAACCCACAAAGAAATTTTTACTTCCTAAACTACTCTAGGACTTAATAAGGAAGATGAAAAAGACTAGACTGAAAACGGAGGTCGTTTTGACCAAAAACGAGTCAAGTCAAGACCGCACCCCAGACCCGTTCTTAAAAAATCAAAAGTAATGCAAATAACCCTAACAAAAATTTTTCTATTTTTTTCCCTACGTACATATGACTAAAGAAAAATTTTACTAAAAAAGAAAAATATTTTTTTTGAAAAATTTTTGTATTGTTATTTTTTATGAATTTTTAAAACTTTTAACGAAATTAAATTATAAAAAATACTAAACTATTTTTGAAAATTCTAAAAAAATTACCTAAAATACTTGATCCTACAACTATCCTAAGAAAAATAAGAAACCCAAATTTCGGCTTATAAATAAGCCGAAAATAAGCTCAAACGAGCTTATAGCTTAAATGGGCTAAACACCCTTAAGTACCTAAGTGCCCAAGGGTCTAACAGAAAAGACCCAAGGGCACAGCGGTAAGAGTCTTGGTTATAGAAGGGGTGTATTGAGGGTGAGACCCGAGTTCGAGTCTTGCTCACCCAGGTTTCCCCTTATCTCCCCTTTTTTTTAGAAAAACTTTTCAAACAAACTTGTTAAGCACATGAAGCTTATCATTTTTCATAACTACGACTTTTTGAGAAAAGCTAAAAATAAGCTGAAAAGGGCTTATTTAAAACAGACAGCAAGCTAAACTAAGCTTAAGGCAAAAATGGCTTTTTCTTTTTGACTTTTTGGACTAATAAGCTAGAATTTTAACAAATAAGCTTAAAGGGATTATCTAACCTAACCTAATAAGCACCTATGAATTAAAGTTTAGCAACTAAATAAGCTGAAAAAGGGCTAAATAGACAAAAGCTTGACATAAGGCTTAAGGGCACATGATTTTTGAATCTTAAGCACACAACAAGCTAAGGAATTTAAAAATAAGCTAAGACAAACAGAAAACCCAAGTATTAAGTAAAAGAGAGAAAAAAGCTATAACTAATAAGCTCCTACTAAGACTAGAAAAAGAAAAAACAATTTACTACACTAAACTTAAATGAAACACGTCAGAGCCTACTTTGAGCTTAATTTTAAGCTACCTAGAGGATTACTTAAGGTCTGAAAAGCTAGGGCTTAAGAAAGGGGCTTATTGGCTTTCTAGAAAAGCAAAAGACTTAAACTAATGAACACAAATAAGCCAAGAAAAATGGGTTTGAAAAGGGTGTCTAGCACCAGGGGAAATAAGCTAAAGACAAGGGGGCTTAATTTGACAGCTTAAAATAAGCTCAAAATGAAGAATAAATAGTAAACAGATAAAAAGTGGCTTGTGAAGAGCTTATATTCAAACTTTCATTTGCTATAAACAATTTAAAACTGCTGGCTTTTGTCTTTAAAAAAAGGGTTTTTTCTTTTACTAAAATGATGACACCAAATCTTGGCAGTTTTGACTTAGGTAAACTAATGACTCATAACACTTTTTTTTAAAACTTGTTTAGACTCTCAAAAATGGCACACTTGAAACTAAAACTCAAATATACAAGAGCTTATCAAATAAGCTCTTGTACCTCCTTCAAAAACCAAACAGACTTAAAGGCCACTTAGAAAGTTTGGAAAAACCTTTAAGACTTGAAACTTTTGGAAAACAGACACAAAAGAGCTTAATTACTTAGCAAAATTGGACAATTGTCACCAACTCTACCATACCCTCTAACAATTGACCCATTTTTGGCTTAACCCAAACACCCCTTTATACTTTAAAAAACTGATTTTCAACACTTTAATCACTGATTTAAGCATCTCAGTTTTAAAAACAGCGGGAGATTAAATAAGCATAGTTTAAGCTTAAAAAGATAAAAAGAAAAGCATATAAGCCATTCTAAAATAAGTCTAATAAGCAAATTAATGGAAAAATAAGCTATCTAGCAGTTTATACTTAAATTTGACAATGGCAAAAAAGCATTAATAAACATAGGGATAGGACATAACAATACGAAAAACATAATAAGCTAAGAATAAGCAAAAATAAGTTGTTGCTACAGTAACCATAAGCTGAAATTTTTTAAAAAAGAACATATCTCAACTCCTTGCTCAAAACAGGAATAAAGTCAACGTAAATAAGCTCTAATCCTATCCAAGCTTATAAATAAGCTATACTAAGCACCCAATGAGCCATCCATTTTTGCTCATTCATCCATAGCTTAATCAAACAGTAACCCTTTTTTGGCTTTTGAATTTTCTTAAATTTTTGTATAAAGGTTTAAAACAGATTATAAAAGGCTTATATAAGGACTTAGAAGTGAGCTTAAAGGAAACAAAAGCTTGGAACACAATTTAAGAGGTAAACTGAATTTTCATTGAAAAAAAGAGTACAAGTACATAAAAGTTTAAATGAGTTACACTATTAAAGACTAAACTGAATTCTAAAAATTACACACTAACTAACTAACTCTTTGCCATAATGGCTTACAAAGGCTTTATATAGCCAAATAAGCTAGGGTTTTGGTCTTCTCTTCTTTACTTCACTTATGTGCTTCTTTGTAGACACAAAACAGCATATGTGTTTGTTGTGAGAGTGGAAACTCATAGCAATCCTGGCCCTTTATTTATCTTGGTGCCCACTCAAATCATCATAGCCATCGATTTGATCTTGGCCAATAAGGTCTCGTAGGATTGCCAAGCTGTTCATTGACCCATGTGGGGGGTGGGGTTTGTGATTTTGAAGGGTTTGGAGTGTTATGGGGAGTCAACGAGGTGGAAAAGGACAGGTATGGGGGGGGGGGTTTATGAGTTGGCGGGAAACTTGATGAGATATACATACTTTTTAAACCAGGGTGAAGTTTGGGAGTTTGTCACAATTGGTCCCTCATGGTTATTATATCTATTGCATACAGTCCTTATGTTATAAACGTTTGGGGACTTGGGCAAAGAATACCCCCAGAAAGTTATAAAGAAATTGCAAGTAAGTCCCTTTTGGTTACATTCTTTGAAAGGGTTGGCAAATTGGACTTTGGTTAATACTTTTGGAAGTTGCAGTTTTAAGACCCTTGCCATAGATTTTTCTCTTTCCTTCATTAAAGAGTTAGGGACTTGGCAACTTTTAGCCCCCAAACTTATTTTTCTTCACTTGGGCTTCGGGTTTGACTTTGATGTCGGGTTGACTTTTGTGACTTTTCACACTTGGGCTTATGTCCTGAACTTTGTCTTTCCCCGCTTTTCCATTCCGTGTCTGATTTTTGTCCGTTTTGGCTTTGTTTTTCGACCTTTACCATAGAATCCGTCTGCACAACACAATTAGCAAAACAAGCATATTTTTGGCATTTTAAGTCCGTTTTTGGTTATTTTAACTTATTTTTAAAGGTAAAAGGTGTGTGTAATTAAACACATACCAATCTTCTCAAAATAAAAACCTTCTCTATATATATATATGAATTCGGTTTTCGGTTCTGATCGCCAAACCCATATCCAACCCGATAACCGAATTAGTAGTTAGGTTCGGTTTTGGCAAATTCGGTTTGGTTATTTGTTCGGTTCGGTTCGGTTTGGTTTTGGTTTTTGATATATTCGGGTTTTTCGGTTTTTCTGCTCACCCCTAGTTTAAGTTGCCATTTTTATTTTACAATTGAATAAATAAAAAAATGGTGAACTAAGATTGTTTTTCTTGATGAGATAATAGAGTGTATCAATTCATGAAATGACTTTAAGTTATAAAAGGAAATGGTTTGGTGGCTTCCTTATTCTCAGCATAACAGAAATAATTTTATACGATTTCGGGCTATAATGGGCTGCATTTCAATGTGTACAGTTTGACAGAAATATGAGGCCTCTTTAGGATGTTGGGCCATTTGTAGTGGCCCGCTCTGCACAAGCCTAAATCTGCCCTTTGCTATTTTAATTTTCTATTTTCTTTCATTGTCTTTTATTACTTTTACTTTTGATCTTCTGCTGTCATCATTTCTTCGCTTTTAAACCAACTTTTTTTAATTAAAAACTCCTATAGAACTATTGATTGATGAGTCTTTTTACACTTTTAAGAAATAATATTTTATTCATAAATAGAACACGTTATATAGATAATTAAAAACTGAAATTAAACATCATGAGATAGGTGTTCGACTAGTTCAGCTTGAAGGTTCTGATGTGCTTATCCATATCCGATTTATCTAATAACTCGTAGCACTTCATATTGGGGTCGTAAGAGATCCTCTGGTTCATGCACTTTCTCCATATACCAATCGGGAGATATCGCTTTTTTTTTGTTTTTTCGAATCATATTATGTAATACAATGCATGTATACATCACATTCTTTATTTTTTTTCTGGTTTTGTCGCTCGTGCGGGATTGGCTAATATAACCCAATTTTTTCTTGAGAGCACCAAACGCTAGTTTTACATCTTTCCTTGATGCTTCATGCATTCCCTTATATCGTATTCGCTTATGATCACTGTTGGCCGGATTTGAAATCGACTTAACGAGTGTCACCCATTTTCGATATATCCCGTCAACAAGATAATATCCCCGTTAGCCACAAATAGAATCTCGTGCTTTTCCCTCTTTGAGATCGTTGAATAAAGGGGAAGCATGTATAACACTGATGTCGTTGTTTGCCCTAGAAGCACTAAAGAAAGCATGTCATATCCACAAGTCTTGTGACACAACATCTTCCAATAAAATGAATGGATTCGGACCATGAACACGTTTGCAATATTGCCCTTTATATGCGGTTAGACAACCAAACCACTCCCAATCTGTACAATCAAGGCTTCCTAATATTCTCGGAAACCCGTGCTTTTCTTCATGAAACGCGTATAGCTTTCAACAGCATTGATAAGGTGTTTTTCCGCGTATACTCTGCTCCAAATATTTTCATAACGTCCGCACAAAATTCTCAAGAGATTCACGAGAAGTTTTTCGCCCATTTACAGATACTCATCAAGGGCGTCACGAACGATGTCGTACGCCAATTGACGAATTGCGGATATGCACTTCATCAATATGGACATGACTTCTCTGGTACGGTGAATATTATGACAAAAATATGCAGAATAAAGAGTTACTTCTTCAACTATCCTTGTGAATAACTCTCGAAGCATTCAGAACCTCTTCTGGAAATGAAATGCATCGTACATCGGATTCGCAGAAAAATAGGCGGCGACTAAACTATCATGAGCACCATAAAGATCTTGGGGGACGATATTTCTCGTTGATCGATTTGCTCGTCGACTATTCTTAATAAAATATAACTCATGCATATCCTAACTAACTATTACATTTGTACTACCCGGACTAACTATAACATTACCAGTAGTAACCATTATTCTACTACCAGTACTAATGACAATATTACTCTACCAGGAGTAACTATGAATACAATATTCCTAACACAGACTGACTAGTCACATTCAGCATCAGCATGAAAGATTTAGAGAGTTAGAGCGCACTCGAGATGCAAATCGCCAGGATGGACCAGCTGAAGCCGGTAGTAGTTGTTAGTGTTCTATCATGTGTTAGCTATCCCATATAGCCTTCTAAGTTTTATAGGTAACTCCCAGCTAGTAGGCTGTAGGGATCTTGTATCATCATTTAGCTATTTTGTATAGCCTGCTAAGTATTATGGGTAACTCCCAGTTAGCATGGCTCTAGGATCGTATTTTTCATTTTGTAACCTAATTGTACTGGTTATTTTATAACCGAACCTATCATGTATGTTATCGATGTTGTTATATATAATGTCGACTTATTTATGTCATTGACGATCTCATTTCTGTTATACATTTCACTGTGTGTTGTGATCTCATTTACATATTGTACATATGTCATGTCGTGATTATGATTGTACAAAATCTCACGTGTATTATATTTTTATGAATTAAAAAAATAGCTCCAAAGAAAACTCCTATGAGTGATGCTGCTATTAAGGCATTGATAGGCCAAGGCGTAGCTGATGTGCTGCCTGATTATGAAGCAAACAGAGGCAGTGGTAATGGACATGATAACCATGATTCATGAATTGGAAAAAGAAGAACTGTGCCTACTACTCGTGAGTGCACGTATAGTGACTTCTTGAAATGCCAACCCCTTAACTTTAAGGGTACTAAAGGAGTCGTAGGTTTGACTCAATGGTTCGAGAAAATAGAATTTGTATTCCACATAAGCAACTGCATCGTTGCGTGCCAAATTAAGTTTGCCACATGTACTATACTTAGAAATGCAATAACGTGTTAGAACTCCCACGTTAGGTCCGTTGGTTATGATGCTTGATGTGCAATTGTCGTAAAGACTTCTACACAAAGTTTTACAACTCCCTAGGCAGTGTACCTAATCGTTGCAATGTAGTATAGGCAAGACTCAAGGGTTTTTATCGTTCTCTAGGGGAATAGGTTGGGAAGGCTCGAACTGGGCTCAGCCGAAATCTACGAGATTAAAAGGAGATTCTTTTTGTATTTTTTTATATTTTATAGAAAGCAGATAAAATCAATAGTTTGAGTGGTTGGTTTGATTAACTAATTAATTAAACTAAATATAAACTATACTACTGGTGATAACTTTATGATAAGATAGTGTATTTACTTAATCATGCATTACTCATTAGATTGCTTCTCATGATCATGTTGCCTTGTCACACTCGCGATGATCTGTGTAAGTATTTTCTAAGTCATGAACGAATTACACGAACCCATCGTCTATTTAATATTCTGTTAAGGCAACGCACAAGTAATGTAGTATGAAGACTATTACAAAGCCCCTAAGAGTATATTAAATGCAATTGAAATATCTTAAGAGGGATCAACCATATTAGAGGTAAGGTAGTATGAAGACTGTTACCGATGATATCTTTTCTACACACTCGCGTTTCCCTAGACGTCTATGCCAATTTAATATCTTATGGCTAGTTTTCTAAAGCCTAACGCGCACATCCATCACAAGAAGCAACAGTAAAATGATCTACAATCCAACTTTCATGCAATCATAAGTAAATACATAGGATGGTTTAGCCTAACATGTTATAAAGAAAGCAAGAACATAGATCAATCAAACAACACATAGACATATTGAATGATTAAAGATAAATAATCTTACTTGATTAAAACATAGATTAATGTTAGTTACAATAGAGTTTTTAAGCCCTAAAGACGGCCTAAAATCCGACAAAATACTCAGGGTTCGGCTCCTAAAAGTTATACAAAGTTACACACTTAAAACCCTAAATTCGGTTTTGTATATATAGAGAAATCATCGCGACGGCGTCAAGTTGTAGTCGCGACGCCATCACAAGATAGAATCTTCTAGGTCTGATTTAAGTCGGTTACGTCCTTACGCCGTCATCAATTTCCTGACGCCGTCACTAGAAAGATTGCGACATCGTCGCTTTATGCCTACGACGTCGTCTCCACACACTGTATGCAGAATTCTTCAAGAGATTTGGTGTAGGTCCGTAGTCTTGTCCGTTTCTTCTCCAAATGAGCCCAAGTCACGTGTATTTCCTCTAAATGCCATCCAAGTGCTAAAAACCTAAAAACAAACGATTAAGCACATAATCTGGGCATATTTGCATGATTTAAGGGGTTAAATGACTCTAAAATAGTGTATAAAATGTCACCTCATCAAATACCCCTACACTTGGGATTTGCTTGTCCTTAAGCAAATGGGCTTTTCTACCTAGACAATAGCAACATTGGGGTCATTTAACCTACTCTTTAAAAGCATTTTACAACACAACCTTATAGACCTCGTAATTAAAAGCACAAAAGGCATATATAGCACCTCACATAAGTGTTTGGGATCCTTTCTTTCACTCGGGTGTATAATAAATTATAACAACTATGGAAAAAGGAAAACTTAACACTCATTACATGTCATAGCATATAAATTACCATAGGCTTGGTAAAAGATCAAAACTCTACCGTTTAGCACAAGTATTATTCATTACTATCAAAGAGGTCTTTTAAAGGGTTGCGGAGTGTAGGTGTAAGATAACATTAACGAAAACGGAAATGGATAGGATACATTTAGGGAGTGACTTTTGTGTGAATTTAGAGTGGGAGGGTTAGCTAATTATTTATAAGAATACACGTTGGTTGGGTTGCTAAGCCAAAGACTCGGACAAGATATACAAACTCTACAAAACTATACATCCATCTCTTTATTTTTCTTTTCTTGACTCTATGATAAACATAACATAAGCAAATGGCAGCCCGTACATTTTTTTCACTCTTTTTTTATATACATTTTTTTTCGTACACTTTTGCCCTGCCATTGCTTAAACATATAATCCATCATGGAGGTTTATAGATACACCCCTACACTTGAACTTTTACATAATCGATATTTACAATCTAACTAATGACCCGAATTGAGGTGAATCAACATAACATGGAGCTTATTGAGCTCTATTAGGGGTAATAAATTACTTCTTCCCCAATTTTTCATAAGATGAAAACTACCATGAATCCCGCTCGTCCCAAAACAGTATTTACAAGGATAAAGACTTAGCAACCGTGTACTCAATAATTAACTTGGGTTAAAAACAATAATGTACTAAAGGTGAGTACATACAAGGTAAGCTAAGGTGATTTGGGTTTAACAATTGGTTTAAGGGTTATCAATGCTCTTCATTAATAGTCTGGCTTAACCAAAAAATTACGAGAACCGTGAAAAAGAATAGGCTCGGAGGGTTGTACTAGGGGTATCCTACACTAAAAATGAGTGCATGTCAAGGGTGTAAGATAGTTACATAGTCGATGTAACCATAATAACAATTACAAGTTTAAAATATGGGTTAATCCTAGTGCCTCTTTTCTAACAAATCCCAATACTTACTATGCGGTCTCGTGATGCATCACAAAAACAAGTTATAGAATTTAATATACTATCGGTACACTCATATAATTTAATACCTATACCAATGCTCCAGAAAAGGCAACAAAGACCATACGTACACATCCGTAATAACGGAATAGATATATATGAATGCATTCGAACCTTAACTCGAGAAAGCTAAAGGTATAAACTATCTTGGGTGTCAAAAATGGATACCTGAATTCTTAAAGATCTAAAGGCGAACCTCACATTTTTGAGGTGGACTTTTGAGGGTTTTTGTGCTAGTCATATGCATTCTTATCCATGAGACGCTATTAATACTCGGTTTTCGTTGGTATGTGTCATAACAAAATTTAAATTTGGGTCAAAATTACCTTTTACGCTATTTCGATATATTACCCTTCATTTTAAGGAATAAGCAAATGGCAAATGAATGAATAGTTTCTAAGGCTTATTTCCCCCTACACTTAAGTTGAACATTGTCTCCAATGTTTTTTAGAAGTACCCATAAAAACGAATAAAGGGAAAAGAAAACAAGTAAAAGAAACTAGTACTCTATTGGTTTGCTCAATAATGGAGAAGAAACATACGATAACTGGTTAAATAGTCCTCTAAGAATCGTCTAATAGAACTTCCTAAGAACTTCCAAGCTTCTTCTCATCAAATATAACCTGTAATCAAAGACAAAGATAACTACACCAATTATAAAATCGGCGGGATAGATATAAATTCAATGAGAGTTTAGGGTT
>BQNB010031115.1:37156-53655 GCA_026074375.1 Tanacetum coccineum
GGCATTTTAAGTCCGTTTTTGGTTATTTCAGCTCGTTTTTAAAGGTAAAAGGTATGTGTATTTAAGCACATACCAACTGCTGATTTAGGATCTCCTAGAATTTGACCTTTAGGGTGATCCTTATGAACTCTAAGTATGGGAATAGGACTGACATTAATGGTGTTATCCATATTATTTAAATCAGCCTCTGTACCCACATCATCATCATCATAGGCTTCACTGAATATGCCATCATTTGGAAATACATTAGAATCATCTTCTAAGTCAGGCATATTAGGATCAATGGGTAAATCAGCATTGGGGAGAGTAGATGCATCAATAGGTATTTGTCCTCCAAGATAGATAAATGATGATCCACTAGTATTTGCACCAGTAGAAGTACTAGTAGCACTAGCATATGGTGTGTTAGCAGTACTAACCAATGGTGAATTGGAAGCACTAATAGATGGCCTACCAGTATTAAGTTTGTTAATACTGGTAGCCTGAGCTGCCCTCTTCTTTTCTTCTTCAAAGGCTTGTCTTGTAACATCATTTATAGCTTTAGCAGTAATTTCTTGAGTAATGACCATTTTAAAGGCTTGGTCAGCTTCTGTCAACATATGTTGTTCTTCTTTTTCAGCAACATCTTCTGAATCCTGTACAGTAGTGTCCTTAGGAGAAGTTTTAGAAGGTTTTTCTTGTGCAGCTTGAACAACATCTTCTACTGAAATCCTTGGCCTATGAGGGTGTAGTGGAAGCAATATGTATTCCTGAGTAGGTTCCTTATCTTTTTTATGATGAACCTGCAACATAATGTTCTTGTGTACCTGCATCTACATTAACCTGATTTTCTATACTAACAGGGATATAGTTCATTGTATTTGTTAGAAAATCAAGATCAAACATCGAATCAGGACCACTTCCTGCCACATTTGGTTGATCTTCAAGGAAATCAATGTGAATGTTCTCTTCTACTCTTTTGGTTCTTTTGTTGTATACTCTAAAAGCCTTACTAGTAGTAGAGTATCTCAGCAAATATCCTTCATCTGATTTCCCATCAAATTTGCCCAAGGGATCTAAGGTGTTTAAAATAGTCAAGGGGCACCCAAACGGTCTCATAAAACTAATACTAGGTGGTTTACCTATTAATAGTTCATAAGGTGTCTTATTTTGAGGTTTGGTCACTAATACCCTATTCAGTACATAGCAAGCAGTGTTTACTGCCTCTGCCCAAAATAGGTAGGTAAAAGTGAGTCTGCTAGCATAGTTCTAGCAGCCTTAATTAGGGTCCTATTTTTCCTTTCTGCAATACCATTTTGCTGTCCTTTTTATCCCTTTCTTAGCACAGAATTCATTCATAGCATGGTTCTTAAACTTTGTTCCATGATCACATCTAATGATTTTAACTTTTTGGTTCAATTGGTTTTCTAAGCCTGTGATAAATTTATAAAGGATCTCATTTGTTTCATCCTTAGTAGCTAAGAAAAATACCCAACTAAATCTGCTGAAATCATCAGTCACAACCAAACAGTACTTTTTCTTATTAATACTTTCTACTAAGACAGGTCTAAATAAGTCTATATGAAGTAATTCTAAGGGCTTTCTGATGGTTCTTTCTAACTTGGCCTTACAGGAGGCCTTATGTTGCTTTCCCTTCTTGCAGGCAACACAAGTGTGGTCATTCACAAAAACTTTGGAAGGTAGGCCTCTAACTAGGTGTCCCTTAATAAGTTTGTTTATATTTTTGAAATTCACATGACCTAATCTCCTGTGCCACAATTTAGACTTATCTGATGTTGCATTTGCATATAGACAAGTTATACCTCTAGAAGGAACAATGTTTTTCAAATCCAAGCTGTACACATCATTTTGTCTAGGAGCTCTAAGTACAACTTGACTTTCATCAAGAAGCTTAAAGAAAGCTAGGAGACAATGAAAAGGCATTCATGTCATAAAATAGGACACTGATTTTCATTGTCACACATTTGTGAGACAGAGCAAAGGTTAAACTTAAGTTCAACTACACAATAGACATCCATCAAAGACTAAAATAGTATTTACTGATTTTACCTTACCTGTTATTTTGCCTCCTTTAGGATCACTTTCCAAAAGCCACAAAGCCTCCTTGTAACTATTATGGTTTGAAAGATAAGCTTTGTTGCCCCCCCCCCAACCCCCACCCCCCCCCCCCCCACCACAACCCCACCCCTCCCCCCCCCCCCCCCCCCCCCACCACCCCCCCACCCCACCCCCCCACCCACCCCCCCCCCCACCCCCCCCCCCCCCCCCCCCCCCCCCCCCCCCCCCCCCCCCCCCCCCCCCCCCACCACCCCCCCCCCCCCCCCCCCCACCCCCCCCCCCCCCCCCCCCAACCCCCACCCCACCCCCACCACCCCACCCCCCCCCCCCCCCCCCCCCCCCACCCCCTCCCCACCCCCCCCCCCCCCCTCCCCCCCCCCCCCCCCCCCCCCCACCCCCCCACACCCCCCCCCCCCCCAGTCAAATGGCTAGAGAAAACCACTATCACCACTGAATGATCTGTAATGCTTCCTCTGGATTGCCATGCACAATAAGTAAGAAATTAGTATCCTAAGGACCCAAGTCATCACAGACATGGATATCCCTTTTGGGTCAACATACTCAAAGTAAAAAAGATGACTCAATCGACGTCAAGAAAAAATACAAAAAATAAGTATCTCACCAAAAAAAATGAACAAGTGAAATAATTAAATAAAGCAAACAACTCCAAGAGTGAGAACTACAAACAAACGTTTCGTTGACTTCCCAAGTCAAATCCCTACTTCCTTGTTCCAAACCCCTGACGCTTATGCTACAGCACACACCATATTTTCTTTGGTACTCAATGACCATGAAATTTCTTAGGCCTCCAAACCCTACCTTGACTTCTTAAGGTCATATCCATCATACCCTTACCAGTATTTACACTAACTGGTCTTTCCCAGCAGATATACATTAATTATATAAGACCCCAGAAGTTTTAAACATCCTTGTTTTAGATCTTTGGTCAAAACAGGTTTTTGTGTAGTAATACCTCTTGATTGTGAATATGAGGCTCTTTGACTTACATTGACCATATGTCTTGGGTAAAAAAATTGGTCTAGATACACACCAGTTTGTGCATTTTTTTGAGGCAAATGGCCTAGCAGCACTAACAAGTCTAGCAGTACTAATAGGCCTAGCAGAACTAATAGGCTTAGCAGTACTAACAGTATGTACTGCTCTTTTCCCATTTGGCTTAACAAGATTAACCAAACCTGTCCTGGTTAGTACTCCTGATGGGACAAAAGTCCTTGCTTGAGGGTATTTCAATTTATTTGAAAATTTTTGTTGATTAACCCTATTAGCAATTATCTCATTACTGTTTGAACACCCATTGACCATATTTGCCTCTACCAGTTATTCAAGCTTAGTATTTGGACTCTTGTTTGTCCATAAAAATCACAATCTTTGATTAAATGGTCAGTACTTTTACAGACAAAGCAAGCTTTTATTTTCTTAAATCCAATCCTTTCTTTTTGAGAAATTTGACCAATTTTATCAACTCGATTTCTAACTGTTTGAGTCTCATTAGTCTTAACAAGACTAACTGTTTTTACAGAAGACACATCATCCTCATCATCTGATTTCCAATCCTTAATGATGACTTTGTCTCTGTTAATTTTTGGTTTAGACACAACTGATTCATGGACAGACTTAGGTTTTTCTATGTTTACTTCATTTGTTTTACCTACAGTCTCACTAGTTTTAGATTTAGTAGTATCAGTTTTTGACTCAATGATTTTCTTTCTAATAGCATATTCATCTAAACCTGCAAATGATATGTCAGCTCTAGGGGTTAGTAAGTTCCTTGTTATAGGAGGGGGAGCAGCATGATACCCATCTGCTTTGAAGAAACTATCATTTGCTGGTGTGATCTTTTCATCACTTGATCTGACCTCAAAAACACTCATACTAATCTCACTATCAGTTTTAGATTTGTTACTCATTTCATCTAATTGTGTGCCATATCCTAAACCATTTTTTATCTTTAGCACTCATTTGACTGTTGAGTATTTTATTAAGACCTTTGGATGATTCTTCCCATTTTTCTATCTTAACGTTCAACTCATCATTTCCTGTAAACAACGTTTTTTTCTAGTTCCATTTTAAAGGTTGTTGATTATTACTTCTCTACACTTAAGCTCATAGTTTGAAACTCTATATTTATTTCACCCCAAAGCCATTTCATTCTTTTCATGTCCAAGTAAATTCTAAGATCCAAGGGATATCTAATGCTAACTCATAACCCTAATTTCTAGTTTAGCTCTGCTATGTTTTTCTCTTTCTTCACTATCAAAGTTCTTTTGAAGAGTTTTAAAAGATTCAAGACATTGTTTAGAACAGTTTGTGTACCCTCATTGTCAGAAGAACTCTTGATGAGCTTGAGGATGAAAGCCATATAAAGCATAATAATAGGTTCAATCAAAATCATTGCTCAGTCATAGCCTCCTAAGACAATCTTGTGCTACTAGTGCTTGTGATGATGGTTCATATTGATTGTAGCATTCCCTCTTGGCCATTATCACCCATAAAGATCTTTTCCCTATAGTTCCTTCCTGATTTGCATTCCCTACAAAGGTGCCCTTTCCTGTGACAGTTGTAGCATTTAACTTTTGACTTATCAAAGGTAAACAGGTTGTTTTCCTTAGAAATCCAAAGTTTCCTTCCTGTCTTTCTGAATGAATCTCTGCAAACCCTAATAGTTTCCCCCATCATGGCTACTAGCCATCTAATATCCAATTCTTCTAAGTCATCTTGATCAATCTGCTGCAAATCCTCATTATCAAGTGGAGGACTTGTTGTCTGTTGTGTAAAGAAAGAGCATACTACTTCATCAGCACCTGGAGTAGATGAAACTTGACTTGTTGAACTAGTTCCTCCAGCAATATTAAACTCCAAAATTTCCACTGGCAGTACTAACTTCATTAGTGCTGCTTGTGTATTCTCAGAAGAGAGACAAAAAAAAAAGAAAAGCCAAGTCTGAGAATTAGATGTTGGAAACTTGCAGACCTTTTCATCTCATCTTCATAGACCCTAAGTTGTTGTAGAGATCATCATATCAGTCTGGTCTATGCATGGCTTATTTCTCATGATTAAAGCAATTTGACTCCATGAAGGAGGAAGACTTCTTAGGAACTTTTGGTTGATATCTTCCTTTGACATTGGAGCAGCATGAACCTCCAATTGACTTATGAGTTTTTGGAACCTATCATAAGCCTTATCCAGACTTTCATTAAGTGCAGTGGTAAAGTTTTCAAATTGATGTTTTAAAAAAACATTCCACGCATTCATTTTGAATTCATCAATTTCCTTCCAAACCTTGTATTAATCAAGGTTTGGAGGAAATGATGAATCCAAAAAGATGCAGAGGAATGTTTTAAAACATTAGTTTGAAAACTTTACCACTGCACTTAATGAAAATCTGAAAGGCTTAAGATTAGGGTTCCAAAAAACTCCATACGTCAATTGGAGGTTCATGCTGCTCCAATATCAAAGGAAGATATCAACCAAAAGTTCCTAAGAAGTCTTCCTCCTTCATGGAGTCAAATTGCTTTAATCATGAGAAATAAGCCAGACATAGACCAGACTGATATTGATGATCTCTACAACAACCTTAGGGTCTATGAAGATGAGATGAAAAGGTCTTCAAGTTCCACATCTAATTCTCAGAACTTGGCTTTTCTTTCTTCTGAGAATACAAGCAGCACTAATGAAGTTAGTACTGCCAGTGGAAATTTTAGAGTTAATACTGCTGGAGGAACTAGTTCAACAAGTCAGGTTTCATCTACTCCAGGTGCTGATGAAGTAGTATGCTCTTTCTTTGCACAACAGACAACGAGTCCTCCACTTGATAATGAGGATTTGCAGCAGATTGATCAAGATGACTTAGAAGAATTGGATATTAGATGGCTAGTAGCCATGATGACTATTAGGGTGCAGAGATTCATTCAGAAGACAGGAAGGAACTTGGATTTCAAAGGAAAACAACCTGTTACCTTTGATAAGTCAAAAGTTAAATGCTACAACTGTCACAGGAAAGGGCACTTTGCTAAGGAATGCAAATCAGGAAGGAACCAAGGGAAAAGATCTTATGGTGATAATGGCAGGAGGAATGCAACAACAAATGAACCATCATCACAAGCACTGGTAGCACAAGATGGTCTGATGAGGCTAATGACGGAGCAATGATTTTGATGAACCCAATTATTATGCTTTAATGGCCATTTCCACCTCAAGCTCATCAGTGTCTTCTGACAACGAGGTACACACTGTTCTAAACAATGTCCCTTGAATCTTTAAAAACTCTCAAAAGAACTTTGATAGTGAAAGAGAAATAAAACATAGCAGAGCTAAACTAGAAATTCAGGGTTATGAGTTAGCCTTAGAATCCCTGGAATCTAGAATTCTTGGACATGAAAAGAATGAACTGGCTTGGGGTGAAAAATATGAGTTTCAAAACTATGAGCTTAAGTGTATAAGATATAAAAATCAACAACCTAAAAATGTAACTAGAAAAAGTTGTTAAGGAAAGAGATGAGGTTGTAACGTTAAGATAGATAAAAGGCAGAATCATCCAAAGGTCTTAATAAAATACTCAACAGTCAAATGATGCTAAGATAAAAATGTTTAGGAATATGGGCACATACAATTGAGATGAAATGAGAAACAAATCTAAAACGATAGTGGGGGGGGGAATTAGTATGAGTGTTTTTGAGGTCAGATCAAGTGATGAAAAGATCACACCAGCAAATGATAGTTTCTTCAAAGCAGATGGGTATCATGCTGCTCCCCCTCCTATAACAAGGAACTTACTAACCCCTAGAGCTGACATATCATTTGCAGGTTTAAATGATATGCTATTAGAAAATAAAATCATTGAGTCAAAACTGATACTACTAAATCTAAAACTATTTGAACTGTAGGTAAACAAATGAAAGTAAACATAAGAAAAACCGTAAGTCTGTCCATGAATCAGTTGTGTCTAAACCAAAAATTAACAGAGACAAAGTCATCATTAAGGATTGGAAATCAGATGATGAGGATGATGTGTCTTCTGTAAAAACAGTTAGTCTTGTTAAGACTATGGTTTAGGATATGGCACACAATTGAATGAAATGAGTGACAAGTCTGAAACTGATAGTGAGATCAGTACGAGTGTTTTTGAGGTTAGATCTAGTGATGAAGAGCTCACACCAGCAAATGATAGGTTCTCCAAAGTAGATGGGTATCATGTTGTTCTCCCTCCTATAACAAGGAACTTCTTAACCCCAAGTGCTGACATATCATTTGCAGGTTTAGATGAATATGCCATTAGAAAGAAAATCATTAAGTCAAAAACAACTGAGCTTAATGCTGACACTAGTAAATCTAAAACTAGTGAGACTGTAGGTAATACAAATGAAGTAAATGTTGAAAAACCTAAGTCTGTCAATGAATCAGTTATGTCTACGCCAAACATTAACAAAGATAAAGTCATCATTGAGGATTGGAACTCAGATGATGAGAATGATGTGTCTGAAGTTAAACCTGTTAAGACTAATGAAACTCAAACAGCTAAAACTCAAGTTGATAAAATTAGTCAAACTTCTAAGAAAGCAGGAATTGGATTTAAGAAAATAAAAGCTTGCTTTGTCTGTAAGAGCACTGACCATTTGATCAAAGATTGTGATTTTTATGCCAAAAAGAGTCCAGAACCTAAGCTGAAAATTGTGGTCAATACTGGTTAAAGGGTGGTCAAACCAGTATGGGATAACGCTCTTAAGAAGTCAAGGTGGGTTTGGAGGCCTAAGGGAAATTACATGGATCATGAGTCCAAAGAAAAAGGATCTTTCATACTCAAGAAGTTTGAGTATGTTGACCCAAAAGGGATATCCAAGTCTGTGGTGACTTGGGTCCCTAAGAGATACTGATTTCTCTTACTTTTTGTGTAGAGAAATCCAAAGATCTGTTTACAAGATCATGCAGTGGTGGATAGTGGTTGCTCTAGCCATATGACTGGCAACAAAGCTTATCTTTCAGATTATGAAGATTACAATGAAGGCTTTGTGGCTTTTGGAAGTGATCCCAAAGGAGGTAAAATAATGGGTAAAGGTAAAATCAGAACTGCTAATTTAGACTTTGATGATGTCTATTTTGTAGATGAACTTAAGTTTAACCTTTTCTCTGTCTCACAAATGTGTGACAAGAAAAATAGTGTCCTCTTTACTGACACTGAATGCCTTATTCTGTCTCCTAGCTTTAAGCTTCTTGATGAAAATCAAGTTGTACTTAGAGCTCCTAGACAGAATGGTGTGTACAGTTTGGATTTAAAGAACATTGTTCCTTCTGGAGGTATAACTTGTTTATATGCAAATGCAACAACAGATGAGTCTAAATTATGGCACAGGAGATTAGGTCATGTGAATTTCAAAAATATAAACAAACTTGTTAAGGGACACCTAGTTAGAGGCCTACCTTCCAAAGTTTTTGTGAATGACCACACTTGTGTTGCCTGCAAGAAGGGTAAGCAACATAAGGCCTCCTGTAAGGCCAAGATAGAAAGAACCATCAGAAAGCCCTTAGAATTACTTCATATGGATTTGTTTGGACCTGTCTCAGTAGAAAGTATTAATAAGAAGAAGTACTGTTTGGTTGTGACTGATGATTTTAGCAGATTTAGTTGGGTATTTTTCTTAGCTACTAAGGATGAAACAGCTGAAATCCTTTGTAAATTTATCATAGGCTTAGAAAACCAATTGAACCACAAAGTTAAAATCATTAGATGTGATCATGGGACAGAATTTAAGAACCATGCTATGAATGAATTATGTGCTAAGAAAGGGATAAAATAGGAGTTTAGTGTGGCTAGAACTCCACAACAAAATGGTGTTGCAGAAAGGAAAAATAGGACCCTTATTGAGGCAGCTAGAACTATTCTAGCAAACTCACTTTTACCTATCCCATTTTAGGCAGAGACAGTAAACACTACTTGCTATGTACTAAATAGGGTATTAGTGACAAAACCTCAAAATAAGACACCTTATGAACTATTAATAGGTAAACCACCTAGTATTAGTTTTATGAGACCTTTTGGGTGCCCCTTGACCATTTTGAACACCTTAGATCCCTTGGGAAAATTTGATGGGAAATCAGATGAAGGCTATTTGCTTGGATACTCTACTACTAGTAAGGCTTTTAGAGTATACAACAAACGAACCAAAAGAGTAGAAGAGAACTTGCACATTGATTTTCTTAAATATCAACCTAATGTGGCAGGAATTGGTCCTGATTTGATGTTTGATCTTGATTTTCTAACCAACTCAATGAATTATATCCCTGTTAGTGTAGAAAATCAGGTTACTGTGGATGCAGGTATACAAGAATCTTATGTTGCAGGTTCATCAGGAAATGATAAAGAACCTACTCAGGAGTACATACTGCTTCCACTACACCTTTATATGCTAAGGATTCCAATAGAAGATGTTGTTCAATCTGCACAAGAAAAACCTTCTGAAAATGCTCCTAAAGACAATGATGTATAGGATTCAGAAGATGTTGCTGAAAAAGAAGAACAACATAAATTGACAGAAGCTGAACAAGCCTTGAAAGATGATCTTGAGAAGCTGGTTACTCAATAAATGGTTGCTAAAGCTATTGATGATGCTACAAGACAGGCCTTTGAAAAGGAAAAGAAGCAAATTGCATCTACAAATATGGCAGCTCAGGCTACCAGTATTAACAAACTTAATACTGGTAGGCCATCTGATAGTACTGCTAACACACCAAATGTTAGTGCTGCTAGTACTTCTATAGGTGCAAATGCTGGTGAATCATCATTTGTCTATCTTGGAGGACAAATACCTATTGATACATCTACTCTCCCTAATGTTGATTTACCTTCTGGTCCAAATATGCCTAACTTAGAAGATGATTCTGATGTATTTCCAAATGAAGGCATATTCAGTCGAGCTTATAATGATGAAGATAAAGGTGCAAAGGCTGATTTCAACAATATGGATAACACCATTGATGTCAGTCCTATTCCCACACTCAGAATTCATAAGGATCATCCAAAAGTTCAAATTCTAGGAGATCCTAAATCAGCAGTTCAAACAAGAGGGAAGATTCAAAAGACTTCTTCAGCACACCAAGCTTTGGTTAGCTACATCTACAAACAGAAAAGAACAAATCATAAAGATCATTAGAACTGTTTGTTAGCATGTTTTCTCTCCCAAGAAGAACCCAAGAACATATCACAAGCCTTACAAGATGAAAGCTGGGTAGAAACAATGCAACAAGAATTGCTGCAGTTCAAATTACAAAAGGTTTGGGTACTTGTTGATTTGCCATCTGGGAAAAAGGCAATTAGCACAAAGTGGGTCTTCAAGAATAAGAAGGATGAGAGAAGCATTGTTGTGAAAAACAAAGCAAGGCTTGTAGCACAAGGGTTCAGACAGGAGGAAGGTATTGATTATGATGAGGTTTTTGCACTAGTTGCCAGGATAGAGGCAATTAGGTTATTTTTAGCCTTTGCATCATACATGGGATTTCCTGTCTACCAAATGGATGTTAAGAGTGCATTTTTTATGGCATCATTAAAGAGGAGGTATATGTTCATCAACCTCCAGGCTTTATTGATCCAGTCCTATCCACATCTCAACCACTAATTACACTTACAACAGAACCACCACATTCACCATCACCTAGGCCAATTGATACTGAGGGAAATGCCACTACAACCTCTGGCTTAGATGCAGGGTTGGATAGTGGTCACATTCATGAGTGTCCACTTATGTCCCATGAAGCACCTCTCCCTAAAGGTAACACATCAGGAAGTGTTGGGGACAGTTTGCAACTAAAAGAATTAATAGCTATTACACCTAAGCTGGTGACAAGGATTGATAGTTTGGAAAAGGAGCTAAAGGAGACAAAACAGTCCCTTAGGAATGTTGTCCTTACCTTGGTTAAGAAGGTAAAGTCTCTGGAAGTGGCCTTGAATAGAAAATCAAAGAAAGTGGTTTTGTCTGACTCAGAAGATGAAGAAACAGAGAATCTGGGGAGGAATATTCAAGACATAGATGATGATCCTCTAGTTTCTTTGGTCAAAGACTATATGGAAGAAAAATCAGCAAATCTTGTTACTCCTATAAATATTAGTGCTTTAGGGGAGGCACAAGAGGAAGACATTAGTCCTACAATCTTGGAAGCAGCTTAAACTTTATCACAAGTTGTCTCTCAAAGAGCAAGGTCAACTGATAAGGGTAAAAGATATAAAAGGAAAACAAGGTCAATTGATAAAGACATTAGTACTGGTTTGGATGCTGAATAGAAGCTAATCCTGGTAGTGCAAGAGTTAATACTTGTAGTACACCAGTTAGTACTCATAGTATAGTACAAAAGGTAAATGTGATTGTTTCCTCTCCAGTTAAAGGTCAAAGGGAAGGAAAAGCACCAATGCCTACAGAAGATGTTCAAGATACCAAAAGAAAACTATTGTGGGCAAGTACTATGGATACAGAATCAATGATGGATTATGGCTTAATTTCATGAACAGCAAAATCCATAATTGACAATGAGAGTAACCAAATATGTAATGAGTCCAAACAACCTATCTATCCACTCAAGGACCAGGCACATTGAGATTCGACATCACTTCATAAGGGATTGCTATGAGAAAAGATTGATAGATGTTATCAAGATTCACACTGATGCTAATGTTGCAGACCTTCTCACAATGTCACAAGATTTAATTTTTTGGTGGTTAACATTGGGATGTTAAATTTATAGCTACATGTGAGGGAAGGTCCAACTATAAAGTTTGTACTTGTAGTTAGTTCTTGTAGTTAGAATTAATGCTGATAGGGAATTAATCCTGGTAGTTAGGATAGTTAGTTCAGGTTAATACTGCCATATGAGGATGTCTTGCAGTATTTTTCTTGTTTTTAGACTAACCTTTTCAGGATAAGCATGGACTTGAGGATGGATAGAAGCTGTGCTGGTAGCTTTTCTCATATCTGGTCTGTAAGTGATAAGTACTAAAGTTAATTCTGGTAGACTACAAGTTAATTCTGGTATACTACAAGTTAATTCTGGTAGGCCAATTTTAATACTGGTAGATGACCGTTGGTGCTGGTGAGGGAAAATTGACTTTCCTTATTAAATATTACCGTTAGAGATTTTTACGGCAATTACTTTGCGTATAGGTTTCTCAATTGGATACTTACTGAATTTAATTAAATAAAATATCTTTCTTTCCTATAAAGAAACTACTTTTACAGTTGGTCCAATCAGAAACCTTGTTTATACTCAATCTAAATTCAATTGCCTCTCTCTACCAGCACTTAGTTACTCAAACAACCAAACCAGCACTAAAGTTTGATTACTCACAACTTCTGTTCCTCAAGAACTAAAGATGGCCAATTTGCGATACTCGGATAAGCATAACATGGTTGCTTTTCTAAAGAAACCTACTGAAAGTGTTGGTTTCACTGAGATAGTGGATTTTCTCAAAGGTACTTCTCTCAGGTATGCCTTGTCTCACAATCCCACTATCTATGATTCCCTAGTCAAACAGTTCTGGCAGACTGCAACTGTCAGAACACTTGCTAATGGGATTCAAGAGTTGGTAGCATCTGTAGATAATAAGGAGTATACCATTACTAAGGCATCTATCAGAAGTCAACTTCAATTGGCAGATGCAACAGGTATAATTAATTTATCGGATGCTAAAATTTATGAAGGACTGGCCACATTGGGGTATGTTTCAGAAGGAAAACTTACTTTTTGGAAAAAGCATTTTACACCCCAATGGAAGTTTTTAATCCACACAATTCTACACTGCATAAGCCCTAAGTCTGGTGGATGGGATCAATTTGGTAGTACTATTGCTACTGCATTGATCTGTCTATCTAGTAATAGGGTTTATAATTTTTCAAAACTGATTTTTGATGGAATGGTTCACAACTTGGAAAGTAATACTAAATTTCTAATGTATCCAAGATTTTTACAAATAATTTTAGATATAACTACTAATCATGATGGAAAGTATATTGCCCCAACTTTAACTAAAAAGATCTTTGGCAATATGAAAAGGGGTTATGCAGGGGAACATGTACCATTGCTGCCTGCAATGTTGGCAGGTGCAGCTGAGGATCAAGGTGAAGGCTCAGCAATCCCAGCTGAACCCCATCACACACCTATTGATCCAATTCCATCCACATCTCAACCATCAATTCCATTTACCACAGAACCACCTCATTCATCACCACCTAGGTCAATTGACAGACCGGATACTGAGGTTCCTCAGCCTTAAGGTCCTACTATCACCCTTGTAGCAGATGAGGCAACTACCATAAGTGTGAGGGTTGAAACTGAGGGAGTTGCCACTACAACCTTTGGCTTAGATGCAGGGATAGACAATGGTAACATTCATGAGTCTCCACTTAGGTCCCATAAAGCACCTCTCCCTGAAGGTAACACATCAAGAAGTGTTGAGGACTGTTTGAAACTAAAAGAATTGATGGCCATTGTACCTAAGATGGTGACAAAGATTGACAATTTAGAGAAAGAGCTGAAAGAGACAAAAAAAGACCCTTAGAAATGTTGTCCTTACTTTGGTAAAGAAGGTGAAATCTCTTGAAGTGGCTTTGAAAAGAATGTCAAAAAGGGTTATTTTGTCTGACTCAGAGGATGAAGAAACAGAGAATCAGGGAAGGAAAATTCAAGACATAGATAATGATCCTCTAGTTTCTTTGGTCAGAGAATCTATGAAAGATAAAGAAGCAGATTTTGTTACTCATACAAAGGCTAGTGCTTCAGGGGAGGCATAAGAGAAAGACATTAGTCCTACAATCTTGGAAGCAACTCAAATTTTATCACAGGTTGTTTCTCAGAGTGTTAGTACATACAAGAGGAGAGCAATGTCAGCTAATAAGGGGAAAGAAATTGGTACTGGTTTGGATTTCTTCAGTGCAGCAAAAGAGAGACTTAATTCTGCTGAAGTTGAAGTTAATACTGAAGTTAATCCTAGTAGTGCAGGAGTTAATACTGGTAAAAAACACCATTTAGTAACCTAGTGTAGTTCAGACTGTAAATGTCACAATTCCTTCTCCAGTAAAAGGTCAAAGGGAAGGAAAAGCACCAATGCCTACAGAAGATGTTCAAGCTACCAAAAGAACAAAAGCACAGATAGAACAAGAAAAAGCTGGTCTTGCAAAAGCTATGAGGCTGCAAGCTTTACAGGATGAAGAGGCTACAAGACAAGTTCACTTAGATACTTTGTTGGCTAAGAGAATACAAGAGGAGCAAGAACTATCTGAACAACAACAGAAAAGAAAAGATGAAGTTCAAAAAGCAGCACAGTACTATACAGAAGAGGATTGGGACACCATCAGAGCCAAGCTTGAAGCAAATGCAGAATTAACCAAGAGTCTCCAAGGAGAAAATGTGTCTAGTGATGATTTTGCAAAGAGGATGGTGGACATGATAAATCAGAAAAAGAAGTATTATGCAGAGCAGAAGGCTAAGGCAGAGAGAGACAAACCCATGACACAAGCACAGCAAAGAGACTATATGAGTACCTTCATCAAGAATCAAAGCTCTTGGAAAATGGCTCAGTTGAAGAAGCTTACTTTTGAAGAGCTCAAGGTTGAATTTGAAAAGCTAATGAGGAGCATTGAAAGTTTTGTGCCTATGGGATCTGAAGAAAGAGTAAAGAGACCAGGTGTACAGCTGGAGCAAGAGTCTTCAAAGAAACAAAAGACTGTTGGTATTGAAGAGGTTCCAGTTATAGAAGAGAGTACTGCAGAACCAGTTGTTGCTAAGGAGGAAGGGATTGAAAGGCCAATAAAGAAGAGAGGAAAAAAGAAAGAAGCAAATAGCTAAGAAAGGTATACATGTTGACTAGACTGCACAGTATGAAACTGAAGAAGAAAGGGAAGCACACATGAAGGACAAAGTCACAGATCCTTCATCAGATTCTGATATTAGAATAGATGTTATCCCAACTGTTACAAAACCTCCCAGTGTTGTTGATTAGAAGATCATTCCTCAACTAGGTCAAAAGGTTGTTTATCAGATTATAAGGAGAGATGGATCTGATAAAATTTATATGAGTTTTGGAGCCATACTTAAAGATTTTTCAAGAGATGATCTTACAGAGCTGTACAGGTTGGTGATAAAGAAGTATGAAGCTAATAGACCTGAAGAAATGTATGACATAGTACTTTGGGGTGATCTCAAGACTATGTTTGATCCACCTCTTAGTGATGATGCTATCTGGAGTTGGCCACTTCAGCAGAAGATAGTCAATTGGAGGTATTATGATTCTTGTGCAATACATTGCTTAACCTTGGATGCATCTACTATATATATGTTAGCAGATAGAAAATATCCTTTATCAAAGGATGCTTGCCAAGTAATGCTAAATATGAAGCTTAAAGGAGGAACAAATGATGAAGTTTGTTATCAACTTCTGAAGATGATTAAGAAGCAAGCTAGGATAAGATGGTCTGGAATATGATGGGATTCTCAGTAGTTGTAAGTATGTTTTGGGAAACTATAGGCTAAGATGGAGTTAAGAAGGATTATTTGAGTGTTGGTTTAATTACCACACAACAAATGGTCATCAGTTCACCATGTCTAACAGACTTCAACAACTGGCTAGTCCAAAGCAAACAACTTTGGTAAAGACTTCTCAAATCCGTTGATGGTTGACAGTTTGCCAAAAATTGTATGGTAATTAACTCACCATGTTTTAAAATAAAGAGTTGGCTACTCTAGAGCAAACAACTACTGGTAAAGAGGTCTTAAATCTGTTGATAGCAGATAGTTTGCTAAAAACTATAAGGTTATCAATGCACCTTGTTATTACAATGAAGCATAGACTAGTCCATAGCAAACGGCTCATGGTAAAGACATATCAAATCCGTTGATGGCTGGTAGTTTGCCAAAAACTACAAAGCCAACTTAGTTAGATGTTGATGTGTAGTTGTGATGCAGAGGTGATGAGATGTTGTTAAAGACTAAAAGCTAGAGTATGATCTGATTTCAAAAGGACAACAAGTAGATCATCATTAAAGAGAAGCTAATTGATGAGCGCTAAAATACACATCTTTTATAACCCAGAAAACACTATTAATTAGACTAAAAATACTAAAATATGCTTAATTATATTGCAAATATATTTGTTTGGTATTTTTTTATGTCTTGCCGGTAAAAGGATTGAAAATGGCGCAAAAACAAGAATTATCGGGCTCAATTTGGTCAAGTCTAATTATTACTCAAGCTAAGATGAAGTCGTGAAAAGTCATCAAGCATACCAGTGGAAAGAGCAAGAGAAAATGGATTCAACGGTGCCCTCGTGTAGGATCCCTAGATCATTCCATGGATTAAGCACACGAGCAATGGCACAAAGATTAAAACAATGAATAACTTTTGATTGAAATGAAACAAAGAGTGGCTACCAAACTCTAAAAGATGAA
>BQNB010031116.1:0-54284 GCA_026074375.1 Tanacetum coccineum
ACAATCAAAGACAAGTCTAAGATGAATCAAAAGATTACTATCCCAAATGTACAAGATATCAAATGTTTACGAGCTAAAGACTAAAGTGATTAAGTTTGCTATTTTCAGGGGTGACCTCCCTTAGGGGGAGATTGTTAGATATTAGAAAATGACTCGGTCACCCCGTGTATTTTAGTGTGTATTATGGCTCGTAGTTTAATAGTTAATAGTATGATTTTTGGTTTAATTCGGGTACTAATACCCGATATATTGTATGTACTATATAAGCCTCTTCCAACTTTGGAAGAGGTAAGCTAGTCATTATTTCCTTTTCATAGAAACAAATTTTCTCTCACTAGAAAACTCTCACAAGTGTTTCTCTCTCTAGAAACTAGCCAAATCTAAGAATTGACCCCGTGTTATGATATAGGATATACCACAGTAACCATGACGGTTTTCGTAAACTTGAAATTATGCTTTCAGACATAAGAATGAACTTAAATTGTTAATAAGATGATAATAATAGGGTTAAGATCAGGAAAAATCTTTCAGAATGAACTTAAATTGTTAATAAGATGATAATAATAGGCTTAAGATCAGGATAAATCTTTCAGATTATCATTTTTGTTAATACTTATCCTTTACAAAAGTAATGGTTTTAGGTTTCAGTTTCGTAAGAGTATTCTAAATGGTTTCGTAAATCTTTTTGGGCTTATAACTAGTTTCGTAAATGCTATTGGGCTATAATTAAATGGGTTTCGTAAAAAAAATTGGGCTATGTAGTTTGGGTTTCGAATATCTGTTTTGGGTTTCGAAAATCAACTATTAATGGGCTAAATTTTTACGCATACTCAAATGAGCTTAATTGCTAAACAAAATGGCATTTTACAAAAACCAATGATAAATTCAGTTATAAAATTCATAGCTTTTATATTGATAGATGGGCCAAATGGTGAAGATTGTGTCCGGTTACGACCGTTTCTTGAATTTAACAGGATGAGGATTGAGTAATCTACTGACCATCCAAATATCGTATATAAGAATATGTTTTAAATAGCTAATTTTTTCACTCAATGATCAATGGTTCAAATGATTTGAGAAACAAATGAATAAACATAGTGATTCAACTGTTTGTGATCATAGATTCTCATGTCTCAACAAAGGCAAATTTCAAAGTTTTGAAAAGATTGTTTCAAAAACCGTTCAAAGTTGTTTATGACTATCTATTGTACATAATTGGGTAAATGGTCTAAGTCATGTCCGGTTTCAGCCGTTTTCTACACTAAACAGAATGAGGAGTGAGTGACTTAGTGACCATCCAATTGTTGTTACATTAGTTCAGTTGTATAATCATAGTTTTCAAACATCTTTGAAAAACTTATGATTTTGGAAATGTTGTCTAAATTTCTATCCAAAAGCCGTTTCTTTGTGTAAAAAAGTGGCACTCTTTTACTAAAAAGTTTTTTTTATGAGAATATAAAGTTATACTCTTAGATTTCTTAAACATCAAATGGTTGTCACAAACTTGTGTTTTTGCCAAATTGGTATTTTTAAAATCAGAGTATATCTTTATTATTTTTTAAAGAGTATCATTTTTCAAATGCTTTTTGGCGAGGAAATTCAAAATAGAAAGAGAGATAAAATCCATACGCTAAAAAGCAAATCGAAGTATGCTCGAAAAAGAAATGCCAGATGATGCGTCGTCGTGTGTAGGTATTTTATGTTATCAAGTTTTACTATTTATATTTTGCCGACTTTACCTAAAACAACACTAACGGGCAGTGTACCCGACTAGTTGTAGCTTCGTTGATAAGTAGGGTGTCAATCACTAAGAGCAAGAACTTTAATCCTTAAATCTATCAGTATTTTAGTTATTTAACCTAGTCCTAAATTAACCTATTCTATTCTATATCTAAATTAAATCTAAGCTAATGTAAAAAGGAGAGTTTTCAGCCTGAGAGACTGGCACTAGTTTTGGTTTGTTAAAGCAAGGGTAAGTAGAATAACACACACATGTTGAAAATTAGAAGATAAAGAAGCGGTCAAGCCTAATGTAAGGAAAATGTATTAACCATATTTAATCTAATTAAAATCCAGGTTTTATTTATAAGTGCAATGATTGTCTTATCTCGTTGTTGATATATCATTCCTAAATTCAGACGAGACTTCATCCTAAAACCTAGACATGGCAATTCTGTCACAATTAACCACATCCGCATAAAGCATTTATGGTTGATTATAATCTATCTTAAGAGGCAATAATGGTGATCTTATCAAATCCTAGCTCAACGAGACTTTATTGACTTACTGCTTAATGGCTCTTTATATTCTAGTAGTCCACTTGTCTAAATCTTAACCCATAGAAGTCAAGAAGTCCAAGAGTATTACAGTCATGATTAAGAAATGGGAACTGAAATGGAGCAATGGTGATTTATATGATGATATCAGTAATAATAACCCATATTATGGGTGATTGGTTGTTAATGCAGGCTATGACAATGTTTGGACCTTGTAATTTGGAGTTTTTCTGGGTAGTTTCTCCTGCTGATCATTTTAGTTTACCAGTTTGGCCTTGGGAGGATCTGGCATTCTTCTATGTATCAGTTTGAAGGACTAATCAGATTAATGTACCATAAGGTAGGTTCAGCATTGTGAAGGGTAAATTGGCATGGGTGGACAGTGCAGGATGGGTGGAATAGAGAGTTGTGAAAGATGAAACTTCTTGGTCCATTCACTACACTGCCAAAAGAGGTTTGGATGGATATAGGTGAGGGTGAGTGTTCCTTGACAAGTGATGCCTACCCCTCTTTATTTCTTGACCAATCAATGAGGGAGATTACTATTTGGTTAGGTATCAAATGGGTAGGAAATGTAGCTTTGTTGGGTATAGCCCCTCACTTATTGTGAATGGGTGCTACAACTCTCATGATGATACCTCCTTTTGACACTCTTTGGTTATTGTGGATGAGGGTTGAATGATCTTTAAGTGTCCTAAGGGTGGAAATGTAATCATGGAGTTATGGTATTTGGTGAATTGGTGAACATTTTGATATGGGCATTCTGATACAATTTATGGTGTTTGGGATAAGTGTCTGAGATATAGTTATCCTGTTTGCCCGAGAATTGATCATATCTGAGATAGTTCTATTCCTTGTCAAAGATCCTAGTTTTATAGTTTTTGATTTTCTGGTTGTATAAGGCATAGGTGTGTCTATGGCCTTTTTCATATGATGTATTTCTGTATTCTAATTAATAAAGTAGTTCACCTTTTCACAAACAAAAAAAATTCAAAAGATGGAAAATAAGATGATCTGAAAGTGGAATAATTCAGATACATAAAAAGATTTATTTAGTGATTTTATAAGTCACTAGACATAAGGGTTTAATTGAAGACACATGTTTCAAGTGAAGGCGAAGAAAGGAGAAGTGATCACACACGGAACTGGGTTATTATAAGTTTAATTAAAAAGCAGAAACGGTAGCAACATGCCTTTGGAATAAAATATACACCGTCTCACGACTATCGATGTAATTTTTTTTATATTTTCAAAAGTGAACTTTAACCTATTTACCACTTTTTTATATAACAAACTTTATTTATCAAATATGTAGCGCATATCTATCGTTTCATTCGGAAAAAAAAGTCATTGAAAAGATCGTCAAATTGCGAACAAAACGAGCCAAATATTGCAATGCTTTTGACATGCGTACGATTTTATATAAAATGTTGAAGTTTCATATATATATATATATATATATATATATATATATATAAAGATCAAATAAAAAGACAAATATCCGTGAGAAGGATAAAAAAGATTTTTTTTTGAAAAAAGTTCTCAAAAAATTCTGAAAAAATTCCACAAAATCGGGTATGTTGGTGCATAAAAAGTTGTGAAGGAAGTTATTTTAAAAGTGAATAATGTTTGCCGAATAAAAAGTTTATGGAAAAAAAACGTTTGTGTGCATTTAAATCGCTTTTGTGTATCAAAAATTCGTTTTTGTACCCAACTTCGTTGACTTTTTTTTGCATCAAAATTTTATGCGCATCAATACATAACAAGTTAACAATTTTGTGCATCAAAAATTTTTTGTGCATCAAATTTTTAATTTTTTGTGCATTAAAAAAACGTATGAAAACTCAAAATTAGAAGAAAAAAAAAAACTACAAAAAGTTATTATGCACCAATACTGATTTTGTGGAATTTTTTGAAATTTTTTAAGAACTTTTTTAAAAAAAGTTTTCTTTTTATCCTTCTCACGGTATATTTGTCTTTTATTTTAAACCCCTCTCTCGCTCTCATCTCTCTCCTCTCCCAACACATCTCAATCCTCAAAACATTTTTTAAAGACGCACTCCTTGAACTTTAACCTATTTACGGCCTTTTTTACATAACAAACTTTATTTACCAAATATGGAGCGCATATCTATCGATTCATTCAGGAAAAAAAAATGTCGTTGAAAAGATCGTCGAATTGCGAGCGAAACACGCCTAATATTACAATGCTTCTGACATGCGTACGATTTTATAAAAAATGTTAAAGTTTAATATATATATTAAAAACAATATTCAAAACGCACCCTGAAGTATGTTAGACGTTGCAAACCCGACCTTGAACTTTAACCTATCAACAACTTTTTTATATAACAAACTTTATTTATCAAATCTGGAGCGCATTTCTATCTATTTATTCGAGAAAAAAAATGTCACTGAAAAGATCGTCGAAATGCGAACAAAACGACCATAATATTGCAACGCTTCTGACATGTGTACGATTTTATAAAAAATGTTGAAGTTTAACATACATATATTCAAAATATTTACCAAAAATAGTTTTTGAGTTTATCGGTTCGTTGCAAGGTGAGTCGCACAGTCCCGCGCGCTCCGCAACAGCACACGCGTTATGAACCTCGTTAAACTGAAAGTGAAGTTACTATTACTTAGATTAAACAAATATTAAATATAATATAGTTATATTTTATCCTCTAAATGTTACGCCAATAAGCAGCATTATTATATTGATGAAGTTAATAAAAAAAAAGAGTAAACTACACTGTTCGTCTTTGTGGTTTGCGTTGACCGTAGCCTTTCGTCTTTTGACCCAAAAAAATGCGTCATCCGTCCTTAAGTGAGAAACGTTATGCGTCGTTGGTCCCTCCCTTTAACGGCTCTCAGTAACGTTCGTTAACTGTACAAACGTAAGGGTATTTTGGTCTTTTTATATCTGTATTAGTGGGAAAAGGGTCACTTTACTTTTATAACACACCATTACCAATGAACCAACAAAGAATTCTTAATACTAATATGTCCAAACACCCCTCATCTTTTTTATTTTCATCATCATTCTCCATTTCTCATACCCTCTTTTTTCAAGACCACAATGTTACCGCCACCATCTTATCACTCCCACCAAGCCCACACTACTTCATCACCTCACCACCATCTTCATCATAGTTATCTAGCCACAACCAACAAACCCACAATATGAGGTACCCATATCACGATTCGAACTTATTTTATTCATAATCTTGTTCATCTAATTGATATCACCACCAACCACCACATCCCACCACCACCCTCACTACCACCCACCACCACCCTCACTGCCACCCACTACCACCACAGATCTAGACATCATCATTCATAAACCAAAATTAAATCACTTTAATATAGACCATCTATGAAATATCATAACAGTATATATAGTTCCATCCAAGTTCATATTCGTTGAAAGATTTAAGCAAGGCATTTTTTTCACACAATTATTTCTTCACCAAACACACACCATATGTCCACTGAATTAAAATCCATTTTCCCCTTTATAGCCTCCTTAATTCACAATATGTTTACTCACCTAATCTCGCTAGATTTACCAAAATAAACTATTTTATTCGTTTTTTTGCCGACGACGGTTGCCATGTAATTGCTCTTTGACCGGCTAAACTAAGTACCTAGTTTCTATCGATGTCAATGACATGTGAAAGCATTACGACTTTTAGATGCATCAACTCTTTTAAAACTAAACACCTATATTCTTTTTTCTTTAATGTGGGTTTGATGGTTTGGTGACGAGGAGAAGAAGATGATGGTAGTGGTGACGAGATGACAATGATGGTGTTGATGGTAGTAGCGGTTGCGACGAGGAGGTGGTGGTGGTGGTAGTGGGGTTTTAAAGATGAGTGTTACGATTATGGTGGTGAGGATAGATGAAGGGGAATGACAAAAAGAAGAAGTTGTGATATTTTTGTGTGTGAAAAAAAAGAAATTAACAAATATAGTTGTATCCTAAAGAAAATTGTTGGATCATGCAATCTTAAAAATGAAAGCTGGATATGTGTTTTATGGTGGTTTACTAGGTGTTTTTTTTGAAAAAGATAAACAATAATTTCAAAAATATATTTAGATTCAGTGGGTTTGTTTGAGAATAAAGGGTTTAATTTTTGAATAAGATAAAAGATGGGTGCGGTGATGAAGATGAAAATGAAGGTAAAAGAGAGATGAAGATGGTTGGAGATATTGGTAGGTGGTTAAGATCGGAGGAGAAGATAAAGTTAAAAATAAGGGGGAAAAGACCAAAATAGCCTCACATGATTATCACATGTGCACACTTAACAAGTGTTAGTGGGCCCAGTTAAAGGGAGGGACCAACGACGCATAACGTTTCGCACTTAAGGACGAATGGCGCATTTTTTTCGGTCAAAGGACGAAAGGCCACGGTCAACGCAAACCACAAGGACGAACGGTGTAGTTTACTCTAAAAAAATAATTTTTTGAGTTTTACTGTAGTAATGTGAGAGGAAAATTTAATTGGGTTTAATATATATTCATTAATACGTTCTATAAAACTAGGGGTGGCAATTCTCGACACGACACGATAAACGACACAAACTTGACGCGAAGTTAAGCAAGTTTGGGTTGAGGATAAACATATTTGGGTCAAAACAGGTCAACCCGTCTAACTCGTTTAATAAACGGGTTGTGTGTGGGTTGAGTAAGAATTAAACAAGTCAACCCGTGAACCCGTTTAAGTATATATAAGCCTCTAAGAGTGGTGGGAACGGTCGTGCCGTGCGGCTCGTGCCGTTCCCAAAAAGTGATGCCACGTCAGATTTTTTGCCAACGACACTAAAAACTGAACGGCATCACATTTGTTGGGGCATCCATTGGCACCACATTTTCTGATGCCGTTGGGCAATCTTTTTTATATTATTTTTTCATTTACATAAAATAAAAAATACCCAATATTACTAAAATTAAATTCATAAAAAAACATTGCCCTAAAGTGATAGACTAATAATGCCAACTTGTATAACTATAAGGTTTAAAATAAAAAAATTTTAATTTTTTTGTTACCCTTCGTTCTTTCCTGTCTTCTTTTTCCTACTGCTAGAAACCATGAACAAACAATTTTTTTTCATCAAATACAAATCAAACACAAAAACACATAAACACACAACAATCACAAAAAAAGAATGGTGTGGGCTGTTACGAACGGCGCGAGCACCGGAGTCGTGCGCCGTTCGTTCGGCTCGCGCCATTTTTTGGCACAACCGAATGGCACGACTGCTCCCCCAGCTCTAAAAATAAAATATATAACTTGAATTTTATGTTGGATTTGGCTTAAATGTATTTTGTTATGTATTAATACGAGTGAATTACAATTATAACTCACATATCATTGAAACTAGCTATAAGTCCCGTGTACGCACGAGGCTTATAGATTAATCAAATGTATTTTAAAACTTTTGTTTAATATATGGGCATATGAAAATTTTCACGTGTTTAATTCCGTGCACACACGAGGCTTAGACATTATGTTCTTTAAAAATATATGTATAATTATTATTTTATTTTTCTGTTTTATAAGTTATGTTATAGAGGATTATCGAAATCATATGAAGATAATAGATTCATTAGATCTTTTATATATTATATGAACTTGAGAATAATTAGCAATTTTTTTCTTTTGATTTACCTATTTTCTGACTTGACATTGTGAGCCGACTAATCCCAGTGAAACTACCCTTTTAGGTAGCCCAAAGTCGGCTCAAGTGAACCTACGAGGCCACAAGGGGATTAACTTTCTCATCGTTGTATTTGAACCATTGACCTCCACTTTGAAAGGCCGGTATTCTTACTATTGTGTATTCGCACTATTGTGTATGTAGTTACCAAAAAGTTTTCGGGTAGATTTGATATGTGATTAGATAATGTTAAATCTTTGCTTGGAAGTAAAAAATTGTTTACACTTGTTGTATTTTAAAATATAAAGTCCAGGGGTATAAAGTTTAAGGGGTTATTTGTTTATTTTCTAAAGTATAGTAAAACTTGTAAATTTATAACTTTACACTTAACTTGATATAATTTGTTTAAAATTAAACCACTAAAGTTTTATTAATTGCCTTATCTTTTTTTAAGTTTTTGTTTTCACAAATTTAATACATATATTTTTATATGTTTTTTTCCCCACCAAAATTTTTCAATTTTTATCAAATTGATTCAATTTTGACTTTTTATTGAACAATCAGATCGCACGATTTTGCGCACGTGGCAAAATCAAGCAATGTGATTGGTCCAATTTTTTTTGTCACAAGATTTAATTTGATAGAAAACTCCGAAATAATGTAATTCTTTTAATATATAAAAGATTGTCATATAATTATTTGTATGTTATGTTTATTAATTTTTAGATCCTTATATCATTTTTTCATTTAAATTAGTTCAATCGACAAACCACCAATCTTATTCACCGCCTGACCTATTTAGCTTAAACAAGTTAAACGGGTTACAAACGGGTTACACGTGTTATGCAAATCTGGGTTAGGGTTGGGTTTCTTGACACAATTATTAAATGGGTCATGTTTGAGTGAAGGTCATTATAACACGTCAACTAGAAGTTTGTTTCGATAAGACCACACAAGCCACCAAACCACAAAAAAGACACCTTGGATCATCATCTTAACTTTAGACTGAAGACGCTGTGCGCGAGACTATTTCCTTGAGCTCTTAATCTTTCGAGCAACCTCTAAGATTTTAGATATCTAGAACTTAACTACAAATGGAGAAACTTCGATTTTGGTTGCCTAGCTTGAATTCGCGGTTAACTTTTGGTTGAGTTAATGTGGGTTGAGTGGTTAATTAACCATATGATTAGTAATAGTATCAGTATAGTGACATTCAAGTTGTTTAGTATGTATATCCATGAATCAGCTGATAAAATTAGGTGCTGTTTGGTTTGTAGAAAGGTTTAGAATCAGAATTGGATTTGGTTTATAATGAAAGATAGTGAAGTAAGAAAAAATAATATTATTTAATTATAAATTGTATTTTAATAGTTATATAACAAAATCTCAAAAAATAAAAGTACTACTAAAGTAAATTTTTTATTTTTTATGTGAGTATATTGTGAGTGTAGATTATTAGTGGGACCCATAATAAGGGTATGAATTTGTCATTCCATGGCTAGTAGCATGGATTCATTATTTTACCTCTGGCCCGCTCTCATTCCATTCTTTTTCTATACCAAACATTATATAATGGATGTTAAACCTTTCTTTCAATTCAAAAGGAGGATAACAACGCTACCTTAGTATTGAATTATTTTCAGTATTATGTAATTGTTCCTTTTATACCAAAGTGCAAGATCGTTTAATCGAGGCGAGTGTATTAAATGCATTGGCCCTACCCGGTTTATTAAATGTTTTATTCGGGTTCTTCCGGGGTTTTTTTGGTTGGGTTAAAATCGCATTTAAAGCACCTGACCCACTTCCTTATTCTTACGTGGTTATTGATAAAAACATACCGTCATCACACACGTGTCTGTTCACGTGTCTTTCCCTAACCTCTTCTTCCATCGCCCATTTTCTTCCTCAGAAAAACACACATAAATCATATCACTTTCTTCTCTCTCTTTTGCCTAATGAAACATCCCTAAAAGAAGCGTCCTTGCAGGTACACAAAATCCACAAATGTGGGTATGTTGTTTTTGGGTTTATATATTTATGAACTAATTTTCTTTGGAGGCTTATAATTTTCGTTTTTGATTAGTGGTTGTTTCAGAATAGACAACTGGTGTGGACAAAAAAGAGTTCTCTTCATTAGGTATGCTTTTGTACAAAGAAATTCTATTACTTTTAATTTATGTTGATTGTTTCTTTTTATCTTTTTGGTGTTTCTTATTGCATTTTTTGTATCCAAAGATTGATTGTGATTGTTTCTGTTTTTGGGATTGTTGCTGATGAATGTTATTTCCCTGATTGCAAATATGAAATTAATGTTTTCCAGTGTTTACTTATGATTTTTTAGCTATTTTTGAATATGATAATGTAGTGGAATCCGAGTTAAATGATTATCTAAGTTTGTCAACAGTCCCGTATCGAATTATGATACAAACATTCATGCGTAAACCTAAGAAACCGTAGATAATAAGCTTGCTCTTAGCGTTGAACTGAAACTGTAGATAATAAGCTTCCTTTTGGCACTCGCCTTTCACTAGCGTTTATATCCAATGAGCTTTTTTTGGGAAAATTAGAGATGAAAGATACGAGGTTAGTTTTACCTGTATATATTTTGATTTTAATACTTTTGTAAAGGTTAAGGGAATTTTGCTGCAATTCTAAAGGTTAAGGGGTGTTTGTTTCTTTTTGTGGCTTATTTTGAATCTTTTTGGCTTATATAAGCTTATCATGTCATGATGAGCTTATATAAGCCTGAAAGTTTCAAAACAAGCCACGTAAAGAGAGCTTTTGCCCGATATTGACCTTAAGCTTCTGTCTCTTCATGAAAACATAGCCGAAGCCACATACGCCAGAAGCCAGCTATGGTCACAGGCCACAACGATATGATGTGGGTGAGCCGGATCCAGAATATGTGTCACTGGAGGACCTTACTACATTGTCTATGAACAAGATCGAAGCTCTCTCAGTTGAGGGGTTAAGAATACAGTCTGGCATGTCTGATAAGGATGCATCGTCAAATATTAGTCCACAATCCATTGGTGAAATCTCAGCTCTTGAGGGTATCTTATAGTTTTCTTTTAGGCTTCCCTATCTGATTTTTATTGGCTTTTTTTTGGTGCTGCAACAAGTGTTATGCATATGAATATTGATGAGTTGTGTGTGTTTTTTGGTTTTTTTATAGGAGTAGTTGCATGGCGGTGGGGGGGTGCGGCATGCCTTTGAGTTACGGCCCACTGACAAAGAGAAAACAATGTTGCAATACGTGGGTACTATAAAAGGTGTTTGGCACTTAGATTGGGTGTGGCCATGAGGCCATCGTGGTCGATGCATTAAGCTCATAAAAGTATGTGAAAAATATATTTTACATCAGCAATCCATTATTTCTCTCATCATTTTATTTAAAAACAAGATCAATTCAGTAATAGAACTTTGTTCAGAAAGGGTTGCCGTCACACTTTTGCTGATACATTTCTTCCTGTTACACATTTCGAAAGCGATATTAACATAGGTACAAGTATCGGCCGACATAGTGGTGATAACAGGAGATACCTGAAGCAGGTTTCACATTGTTAACTATAGGTATACAGTTAAACACTTTAAAATTGCTTTTAGTCAATGTATTCTGATCATAGGTGCTGAAGATATACAAGTTGCTTTTTTCGTATAGCTGACTTCTTGATTCTTAACGTGTTTTTTGTTTTAGGGCCTGGATTTGGTTTCGTTGAACATATACTACCATCGATCTTTTTTTGTGCCGCAATAAATCTTCTAAGTCCGTTTTAATTTGGGAGTCGTACATGCTTTTATGTGAGTCCTATTCTTTTTAACTTGCAAGCATGTGATTATCTCAACATTTTAAAAGCTAAATGTTTAGAGGTGTTCAAACGACCATGTTCCAGTTTAATTGACTTAATTGGCTAAACCACTGAGTAACCAAACAGATCCATAAATTCGGACAAAATGGGGCTTAAAGGCGTTGTTTCGAATGGCTATTACATAGTCGAGCTAATGACATAGCAGTATTAGGGTAAGCTAACGACATATTAATTCGACAGATGACTAGCACACTTAATTGTGTGTCTATTAATGAGTTTTTAAAAGGTGGGTTGCATCATACAGTATGCGTAAATTGAATTACGTCTCGATAAGGAGATTATACTTTATAATTATAGTGGTTAATTACATGGGGAAGCTTGTAGGCGGTTGTCACTGATAAGGGTTGGCAGGATGGTGTTACCGACACCATTGTTTCTTTAACATTTTCTCAAATTTAATAAGTAATCTATACATATGGTTTCTAAAACTGTTATTTATAGGTACTTTCCGCCGACTCCGGGTCCTGCTCAACACGTGAGTTTTGATGGTTCGCCGTTTTCAAGTCCTGGACTTTCTTCGTCTGATTAGGTTGCAATATTAATTTTTATGCCATTTTGTTACTGTTATTTTGGTCATATTTTTTTCTAACCTATGTGCGTTTTCACCCTTATGTTCAGAGACAGAATCGACCGTATTTGGATCTTCTTCATGCTACGAGACCTTGAAGAGATGCAAAATCTGTTGACAGAGTTTTACCTTGCGTTTCTCGAAAGGTATGGAATTCAACTAATGTTCTCATTTATCGTAGTCTATGTAGACTACAGGAAAATTCTTTAAGATGTGAGCATTGTTAAAGATAGACTACGGGCAAATTTTTTAATCTGTTTGGAGACTTAATTTTGATGAAAAAATAAGAAATTCTCACTGGATGGCAGCAATACAAGTAAACAAAATACACTCTGACTGCTATTATATTTATATACGTAGATTCACGAAAAACTTTTATTGTTACTTTTCTAAACAATATAAACAGAGATATGCTAGCTTTAAGGGGTTTGGAAAATGTGTTTATTGGTGTTTGAAGTTGCACGTTAGGTAAGCTACTTTACGATGCCTTTTTGGTATTTTGTGTTGTTTTTATGCTCTTATAATTTGGAAAGTATTGGTTGTTACAGTCCATCTTCGGCTTCTCTATGCTCTACTCAAAAGTTGATTGAAGCTGATGGGTCCTCAAATGTATGTTTGTCAACGGCACAACCTTATGTAGTTGGAGGACTTCATGAACTTTCGTCGAGTTGTGACGGCAAAAATACTCGACTTCTACCAAGCTTATGTGTGTCTCAAAGGTAGGTGCGATTGGAAGTTCCAAACATGACAACCAATCTGCACTCCAATCTGGACGTTTTTCAGAAATATTATGATATTTGTGCGGGGAATGCAGGACGACAGTATACAACAGTTTTTAAAGGTATTTGGAATAAAACATACATTTCTTTTGATTATTACTTATTGAATTTAATCGAAAGTGTAACTTTATATGTGGACTCTGCGTCTTATAGAAAGAGTATCAAATGCCCAAAGAGATCTTTCGGATAGTGGGAAAAGGAAGGTCAAAGCATACATTGGTTCTGTTTCATTTCAAACATGTTCTGCCCTCTATCACGAAATGTGAGGCCACGTCGTTTATCTGGCTTACCACAACCCGCAGGTGCTACTGACTTTAATGTTACACACCAACACGCCGTCCTAATGTTGTTGAACCTCCGGGTGCCACTAGCGTTGGTAACATACATCCTACACACAATGAGGCTGTAAGCATAAGGTTTAACACATAATGGTCACCATTTAATGGCATCTTTAAATGAGTCATTTTTTTAAATGACTCATTTTCAAACGTCATTTTTTTAACAGTCATCCAAACACCCCTTAGCTTAAAAAAGTTACAAAAAGTTTGGCATAGTTGTATGACAGCTTGAACAACATGACAGGTTGCACAACTGCGGAGGAATGCAGAATGGTTTTCCTCTCAGGTATTAATTATTCGTATTATTGGAAAAAAAGAAACTTATAATTATTATTTTTACATGTTTTTTTGTTAAGGGAACATTTGTTTCGACTTATATAGCCGGGTTGTAGCTTATTTGGTTTTGTGCTTATGTTTCATAAGCTCACTTTCGTGGTTTATTTTGAAACTTTTATGGTTATGGCATATAAGTTTATTTTGAGATTATAAGACGGCTTTATAAGTCGAAACAAACACCCAGTAAACTCAAGTTTTGGTTCGATCTTTATCTATTATCATTTAAGCCATACCAACCTGTGTCAGCTTACTATGCAAGAAAATTTTGAAATTTTGCTACCTTAATAAAATGGGGACATAAATGATACTTACAGCATAAAGGACTGCCCAAAACTCAGATTTTGTCGAGATCCAGTCTGTTATTCGTTAACAGCTTATGAACACGTCACCTGCTCCAGTCTGTTGATTCGTTAATAGCTTATGAACACGTCAAGCTCCAGTCTGTCAAGCTCCAGATTTTGTCATATTTTCCGTTTAATAGCTTATTACTTAATTTTGCTTTTTTTCAGGATAGAAAAGTTTTAGTTAATAGCTTATGAACACGCTGCGACGTTTTCCTCGGGAAAGGTTTATGCAAAAGCACTAAACGAAAACGCATTGAATCACTGTAGAGAGTTCTTGAGCTCCGTTCACCGTCAGCAAGGAATTTCAGGTACTACATATTTTTATGTTAGAAGTTAGTAACTAGAACCTACAGGTGGTAAAATGGGCAGATTTGGAAGTATGCTTTTTTTGCACCTGTTACACAATGACCTATAATGCACCTCAAATAAGCTTAACCAAATATCCCTTGAAGCTTATCCAAACACCCCTTCACAATCTATGAAATTTAAGAGACAAATCAAGCGGTATATATGAGTCAAATGAGATCGAGGGAAAATGTAATTTGACTTTTTAGTTTGAATGATCAACTTTGGGGATCAATAGTTGATGCAAACTTGATTACTTATTCTGAAGCCAAAATATTGAGCTAATAGAGTCGCTTGCAGACAAAGCGAATAACTATTTTATGCTTTCGTATAATTGTTAACAGGAAAATAGTATCTAATCACAGTCAATGATGAATTGAGTTAATGTATCGAAAACTACAAACACTTGCAGATAAACGTTCTTTTGCAGATTATGAGAAGGAGAAGTTGCGTGCCGACAACGAAAGAATGGTTTGCTGAACTATGTGAAATGTGCAGGAAAATAAAGAAAGAGTGCTTCGTACATTCGACATACCGACATATATATTGTGCGTATTTCTACTCTTTGATCCATGTGTTGGTGTTGTGTGCAGGGACTGTCATGGGTATGATATATGTATGCATCGAGCTGATATGCAAGTTGTCAACGTTTTATAATAATCTTACTGTAATATGCATCTAAATTTGTTTGGGTTTTGAATTTGTATGGCAAACATGAATTGTTGAAATTGGAAAATTCTTACTATACAAAACGCACTGCAGCAAAGCGCGGGTATCAAACCTCGTTTAATTAAAAGGCAGCACTTGCCTATTTAATGCCATTTAATGCTCCTCTACCAAACCGGGTCGACTCACCGGAACAGCCACCAGAACCCGGCTGTTGACCCGCAACCCGACCCAAAGCGCGGGTATCAAACCTCGTTTAATTAAAAGGCAGCACTTGCCTATTTAATGCCATTTAATGCTCCTCTACCAAACCGGGTCGACTTACCGGAACAGCCACCAGAACCCGGCTGTTGACCCGCAACCCGACCCAATGCTTTATTAAATTCAACCCGACCCAATGACTAACCTTATTAATTCAATTAAAATAATGAATGAATAGATACATGTTACTTCATCATAAACGTGTCCAGACTCTCTCTCTCTCTCGCACTTTTTTTACAAAAACAAAACTTTTAAATTTTTTTTGTACTTTTTTAAAACTAAGATTTTAAAAAATACGAAATTTTTAAATTTTTTTTTACAAAACTAAGATTTTAAAAAGTATGAATTTTTTTTAAAGTTTTGCAAAAAAATTTAAATTTTTCCACGAATAATAATATAAAAATTAAATTTTTTAAAATTTAAAAAGTACAAAAAAAAAATTAATTTTTTTTCAAAAAATTAAGATTTTAAAAAGTGAAAATTTAAAAAAAAAATTGTCAAAAAATCTTAAATATTTTTACGAATAATAATGTAAAAAAGTTATTTTTTAAACAAAATTAAAAAACAAACAAAAACTAATTTTTTTATTTTTAAACAAAGGTTCAAGATACATCCTTGTGGCAGCAAAAAGACAACAATACCCTCATTTTAGACCCTCGTTAATACTTAAAGGAAAAAAAATTGCACCGTTAGTCCAAGGGATGTATCGTGCCTCAAAACATTGACGGATGGAAGTGTTCTGGGTAAATTTTTAACGAGGGACGTGAGACAGTTTTTTGAGAAACCACATGGATGATTTTTTCACTTTACTTTTTTTCATATATGTCTTTCTATTTTATTTGTTAGATTTAGTGTTTTTTGATATTTTCCGGTTCACATCCTAGCAGCAGATTCGATAATTAAGATGGAGAAGAAGAATCAAGTTAGCACACATGGTTGCATGTAAGTTTTTTTTTAAATTTCGAATAGTCATTCTGATTGAATTAGTTTTCGTTTCTTAATTCCGAATAGTTATTCTAATTCCTTTATTAAAATTATGTTTTGAATTGTTGATTTTAGATATTGCAGCTATCTATTAATATTGTCCGTGGATTCACTGGGTTGGAAGATGATTCTAAGACATCGTTTTCGGGTAAAATAGTATACCAACATATCTTGATTCGAGTATGTTTGCTTTTACTTAATTTATTCTTTTATTTTTTTGGAGGAGTATTTAGGATATATGTGCTTCTCGAAAAGCTAAATAGGTCATTGTTTAGGCTTTTGAGTTTATGGCTTAGGGGGTGTTTGTTTTGGCTTATATAGCAGGCTTATGGCTTATTTGGTTTTGCACTTATGTTTTATAAGTTCACTTTTTGTGGCTTATTTTGAAACTTTTTGGCTTATGTAAGTTTACTATGTTATAATGAACGTATATAACCCAAAAAGTTTCAAAATAAGCCACACAGAGTGAACTTATGAAACATAAGCCCAAAAATAAATAATCCATAAGCCCGCTATATAAGCCAAAACAAATCCCCCGGATATATCCGTCTGTGTCCACGAATACTAAAGCCTTTCCCCTTGATATACCCGTTAATGACAGATATATCCGTTAAAGACGGATATATCCGTTACAGACGGATATAAAGATCATGGCTAAAGACCTTATCAGATCATGACACTAGATTGAGAAGTTCTACAACTTTAGGTCCCAACTGCAGGGCGTGTCGCTTAGAATTCAGGTACAATGTCTTTTATATTTACACACTGGTTTTTAGAATTAAAACAAGTCAATGTCGTGAATGACATCAGGTTGAACGTGCAATTGATTTTGGTTCTTGAAATATGGCAACAGGTATCATGTGGTTGAGTAGTTCAGTATCACTCCATAACAATGAAACAATACAAAAATTTAAATGGTTTTTATGATTAAATAAACTTTGGATAACTTAAGATGAAACACTCATAAAACTTTGTTAATTAGATAACATTTTCTCTAAATCAGTCCATCCACATGTAAGTTAAACGTTCACTCTTTTGGAGTAATCCTAGTAAAGAAAACCTCTAACTGTTTACCGGTTAATTTGATTTGTATAAAGGATACAAAAGTACCTCTAAAACAAACTTTAAACATTATCTAACCTTCAAGAGAAGATTTAAGAAAATTATACGATTCTATCTTACTACGAGTGATGTAGCTCCTTATTTCATGTTTTTTTATTTCTAAATTCCTAGAGAAGGGAATGGTTTTTCTTCTCTAGAGAAGAGTTGAGAATTTTGAAAACCTAATTAAATGGGAGTTGTATTTTTTCTTTTTGGAAATGAAGAATAGTAAAATGTGATTTTCTGTTTTTCTATTTAAAATTAGGAAAATGAGAATTTCCTATTTTTTGAAAAATGTTTAAAAAAAAGTGCAACTAAACAAGTTTTCAGTTTTTCTATTCTCAAATGAAATTTTTCCTTTTCCCCAACTAAAAACACCCTTAGTTTTTCTTTTTGGGGTTTGTTTGGGTTACTTTGTGTTTTAGCTTGTATTCTTTCTTTTTGCAGATTTTCTTTTTGTAGATCTGCTATTTTTTGTAATTTTCTTTCTTTTTTGTGAGGTTTTTTTTTTATAAAAGCATGGCCGTTAAAATAAAAATTCAGAAAGAACTGAATTGTATTCTATAAAATATAAATAAAGTCATCTAAAGTGGATAGATCAATAAAAGTAAGTTGGTGGGAAGTGGTACGGGACTTTTGGGGCATGCGTTTATCTTTCAAAATCATTTTTCTTTAATAGGAAACAACCAAGAAAAGGTTTTGCCAACAATCAAGACGAGAAACTAGTTATGTGACAGTTCTTTTTAACTTTATACGGAGTATAAGTTTGTTAAAATTTACTCATTCTGTTCTAAAATTATTGTCTCTTGACAAAAAGCACACAGTTTAAGAAAAATGCATTTATTATTTTTTTCTCTTTTTTAATTTTTGACAGAATGACAGTTTTGTCCTTAACTAATTAATTAAAGTCTTCTTTAAAGTTTGTAATAATAATTTCAAACAAGGGTAATATAGTAAACTTGATCAAACTTCCCTATCAATTTTTAATAGTGGACAATTAAATTAAGACATCCCAAAAAAGAAACATGGACAATAAAAATGAGACGGATAGAGTATTAGAGTTGCAATATTATACAAATATACATTAGCCGTCGTGAACGATGGCGTTTTGCAGGGAAAAAAATGACATTGTTTAGTGAACTTTTTTACAAAGTATATTCTGAACTATGTGCGAGTAACAATAATTACTCTGCACTTTAATTATTTACTGTTTTCTTCAATAACAAACTATATTTATTAAATATCTAGCGATTTTTTTATAAAAAATATACCGTTGTAAAAGCCTGCAAATTACGAGCAAAATGAGCACACTATTACAATGCTTTTGACTTACGTACGATTTTATATAATTTGTTGAACTCTAATATATATTTCTGTAACACCCCCAAATTAGGTCACAGCGGAATATGATGTTCCGGGGGTATTACTTCATAGATCAATAGCACAAGATATGAGAACGACCTCTATAAGAGTCGTTTGAAAACTGATACATTGGGTTTCATAAATGTTTCGTTACAAAAGCCCATAGGCTTAACTTGTTTAACTTGGAAAAGTAAAGATTTCACAACATAACAATATCCCAAAATGTAATGCATGTAAATCTTTATGATAATATGACTTCAAAAGACGACCATCCAATGTATCCATGACTTGCACCTTATTGACCTGACAAAACATGTTTAAACTGTCAACAATAATGTTGGTGAATTTATAGGTTTTTAAATTTTAATGAAGCGGATAGCAAATATCCCTGAATAAAGTAACAATACAATAATCACTAAATGTATACGAAATACACTAAGCTCATGACACTGAAGCTAAACAATGTATGTATATCAAATACATATGAATGATAGTTCCTAATGTAGATGTTCAACCCATAACATCTATGATTTCAAATGGTATACATTCGTCATTTCCGGCCAACCGGTAAACTAGCAAGTGCTACTTTCCCGAACGAAGATGTTAATCCCAAATAGATCTATTCATAACATTCACGCTCACATAATGCAATTAACAATTACATTTACGCAATTGACACTTCATGATGATAGGCATAGTGGGTTATAGCTACTTAGGCAAACTCATAATATTTGAATTTAAAATATACTTGCATCCATTTTGTAAAACAAACATGATCTCATACCCGAGATTTAATAAATGATTGAAAAAGGAATAAAAGTGGGGACTATAAACTCACATCAAGTAATGATAACGTAATAGCAAGGTAGTGGCACGAAAATGATGTAAAGACTTTATCCGCAACCTATGGAAAAATAATACATATTTACTAAACGGAAAAATAATAAGCTAAATACTTGCAATCTCGTCCCTAGTGTGTGCTTTGAGCTTTATTTAAAATAATGATGTTTGAAAATGAATTATCATGTTAAAATGGTCAACTTTATTGGGTCAACGTGGTCAAAATATAAGTATGCAATTTACGACTTCGGACTTATAGGAAACTAGGTCATCTAAACTCTAAAACATTAGTTTAGAGCAGCCCTTGGTTTAGTCTCTAAGTGTGTCAAATAATTAGACGAAACGTTGACGTTTAACTAATTGAGTTAAGTGTAAGTAAAATTTAGTTTTAATATTAGACGACTTGGAGTTTTACCATTTAATTACGAATTCGTTAGTTAACGATAATGAAAAGTAAAAATACATTTGACATCTCGGATAGGCCGTCTATAACTTTCATCTTTTAAGTTTTGTCTAACGAAGTCGTTTAACGGGTTAAAAACGGGGCTAAAGTATGCGTCTCGCTAAGACAGTTTTCAGACTTAGAATAATAAAGGTTTATTTCAGCATATGACATTTGCGTGGTCAGAGTTTTGGACTCAGATTGTAACCTCGTTACTCAACGTTAGGACGAAACAAAAACATCTTAATAAACTAGGACCTACTGGCTTTAATTTATCTTTTATAACTTTTGTGTGCCGGGGTCGTTAACTGGGTCGAAAAGGGGTCGAAAGATGGGTGTTCACGTGGGCAGACCTGGCTGGTTGCACACCAGGTGTTCGACAGTTTGTCGACACCTGTGACGAACTGCCAAGTTCACACGCGATTTGTGAGCAGGTTACTAAACGAAAAAGAGTGGTTTTTATTCCAGATCAAAGTTGGTACTTCAGGCTTTATGTATCATTATGTGTTTTGTTATTTCGGTTAGTAAAATCGACACAACAATTCAAAGAAAAGAGCTCGCTGGCTGCTTTACAAAAGAGGGTAAAGTGACAGTTTTTCACGCCTAACTTTGAGTTCTGTTTGCGAGTTCTTTACTCAACCAAAACCCGTGACACTCGGCCCATAACAAACCTTATACATCAGGCTTTAACTGAAAGCTCTTGGTTCTGACCTAATACTAATCATTTGCGTGAACTAGTTGTCAAAAGTTGTTAGTTTGGCTGTTTTAACGAAATGCATAAGTCTTGCAAAAAAAAATTCATAGGGTTTTAAATTGTCGTAACTTCTTTGATTCCTAATCATTTTCCATGATTCAAATTGCAAAACATACTTCTCTAGGCCTACTATGACTAGACACTAAATCCTGGACTTAGGGGTCACGTTTACTCATCGTACCCTTTTCCCAATTTACCCATTGACACGAGTTAATAATAAAAAGTGAGTTGTGGACATGTGATTACACAATTCGACTAATATTCATACGACATATCATTTGGCATACTAGGGCTTATTCTAGGATACATTAGCAGTATGATATACTCACTTAACCTAGGTGATCACGCCAAACCAAGGTGTCGTTCATGTTTTACTCGAATAGCAGAAAGAAAACAAAATCTTTCAAGTAATGATTTTATGATAAGTTTTCTCAAGCACTACTAAGGACGAATGCACGTAATTAAATAAAAGAAAAGAGGTGCGAACTCACAGAAAACGCAAAGGGAAGAGAACGTATGGAACTTGACCCGACGAAACCCTAATTTTGCTACAAGACCAACTCGACCACGACTGTCAAACCAAACGTCCCACAACGCTTGTCCTTTACTCGTGCACTTGAAACAACCCGTCAAACACCCCTAGCTTTCTTGAACTTCGACCAAATAGAGAACTCACAAATGACAAATTTAGGGTTTTAGAAGAAAGTGGTGGTGTGATGTTTCGTGGATTGTATGTGTGTCGAAAACAAGAATACGTGAACAAGAGAACCAAGGTAAGAGGATGGAGTGTGTATCTGATGGAGTTATATCTTTTGTGTTTTTTGTTTCTGTTAAATGCAAAGGGGTATGTACTCCCTTATTATACTCACAAAATGAAGCACGCATAGTGTTTCAATAGAAATCACGTTCTAATGTTAATCCAAATAGGGTAAGGGATTTTTGGGTTTCCACATAGTCAATGCATAGTATATAAAAGTGATATATTTTTCTACTTACTTGTTTTATAAACTCTTTGGGGGAGATACATGCTTGTTTACAAACTCTTTTACATACTCGTTTATTTTATAACAATGTGATTACTTTTCAAAGACTTAGTGAAGTTCATAGCCTCGCTTTTACTTATTTACATGCTTTATAACCCGCGAGGGGGATACATGCTTAAACTATGAATTTTAGAACAACATGATTATTTTACTATGAATGCAAGTGTTTTTCCAACTGTATGCTATCGATACATTATTGCCTATGTAGCTTCCAGTGCCATTATTTCCATATCATGAACCATTAATTGCTTACGAGTAAACGCGAATATTGTGAATAGATCTATTGGGGGTGATGACTCCCGTTGGTATACCTATGCTTGTCGTAGCCAAACGTACTATATTTGACTCAATGGGTAACTTTGGCAAGTTACCTTTCCACGGGGACATTTGTTCCTCAACCAATGTCACTACGGTGATTTTCCCTATTAACGTATTGATGTCATTTGTTTTCCATGATAATTGTATTCGTTGCAATTATTACTATTCATTATGATAACTTGCATTCAACCGTTTTCCATGATAATTATGTCTACATTGTAATTATTACCACTTATGGGTATATAACAACGTAATCCACTATCTATTTTGATAACTTGTATTCAACTAATACATTTCAAACCTATAAATTTCACTCAACCTTTGTGTTGACTTTTTAGCATGTTTATCTCAGGTAATTGAGCAACTTATGACACGGAGTGGCACGGACTTGAAGATGGCTAAACTGTTATCATTCAAACTTTATGTTTTTAGATTTTAGGACTTGCCTTTGTAAAACTCTGATATATTATTGAATGATAACTAATTTTCCAAAAATGTCTCTTTTGAGTCGTTTTCTATGATTATGACTATTGTAGTATGAAGTAATACCCCAGATTAGCTTCCGCTGCTATATGTCCAAAATGGGGGTGTTATAGATTGGTATCATGTTTGGGACGTGGGAGCAAAACCAAGAGGGAGCTAGATTATCACGAGTGTGCGTGGGGTTTCACAAAAGAGATTATGGGCTTTTATACATTGGGTAATAGGGTTATTTGAGGATGAGATATTTGTGCACTTATCTAGTCGAATAATACAGGTTTTTAGGATTTGGAAACAAAGTTTGTATGTGACTTATGGCTATATTATAGGGAAGATCATTTGTGTCTTGTATGATATTTATTGCTTGAGAGTTTTGTTGCTTTCCTTATTTGAAAACAAAGAAGAAACAAGTCTTGTCCTAATTTTACTTATAGATTATACACTAAGTGATGGAAAGAAAAGAATGGAACATATTCATTTTTGGTTAACTATGTTGTAGAGGATATCTTAGTGAAACACAGTACTAATTCAGTTATTAACATTCTTGGTTAACTTTATTAAATTTAGCTAGATGATTCAAAAAGTAAGCGCGTAAAACTCTATAAGGAAATAAATGGAATAATTAAAACTGTAACATGACCTGAAAACACGAGTGTTATAGTCTTCCCCCGTTAAATGAGCCTTGTCCTCAAGGCTTAAGACGCGACACTTGATGACAGTGCGGTCTCGATGAAAAGATGTGGGTACTTCTACTTGAATTGATCCTCATGTTCCCAGGTAAACTGAGGACCTTGTTTAGAGTTCCATCTATTTTTAATGATGGGAATGCGACTTCTCTTTAATTGTTTGATTTCACGATCCATAACTTCTACTGGCTCTTCCACAAAGTGGAGCTTGTCATCAACACGTAGTTCTTCCAACGGAATCACAAGTGATTCATCGGACAGACACTTCTTCAGATTTGACACGTGAAACGTGTTATGAACTCGGCTTAATTGTTGTGGTAGCTCAAGTTTATAGGCAACAGTTCCGACTCTCTCGATCACCTTGAAAGGACCGACATACCTAGGGTTTAACTTCCCCCGTTTGCCAAAACGCACAACTCCTTTCCAAGGTGAAACTTTTAACATGACCCGGTCACCAACTTGGAATACCATTGGTTTACGTCTGATGTTTGCATAGCTCTTCTGTCGGTCACGAGCGGCTTGGATTCTGCTTTTGATTTGGACGATCTTCTCGGTGGTTTCGTGAATTATTGCAGGACCAGTAAGCTGAGCATCTCCAACTTCTGCCCAACATACGGGTGATCGACACTTTCGCCCATACAGTGCCTCGAATGGTGCAGCCTTTATGCTGGTATGGTAACTGTTGTTGTAAGAGAATTCTACTAACGGTAAATGTCTATCCCAATTCTTTCCAAAGTCTAACACGCAAGCGCGTAACATGTCCTCCAAAGTTTGGATAGTCCTTTCACTTTGACCGTCAGTTTCAGGATGATAGGCCGTACTCATGTCCAATCGAGTTCCCAATGCCTTATTAAGTGCTTTCCAGAATAGTGATGTAAATCTACCATCACGATCGGAGATAATAGAAACAGGCACACCATGTCGGGTGACTACTTCCTTCATGTAAAGCTTCATTAACTTCTCCATGGGATCCGTTTCCCTCATTGGTAGGAAGTGAGTAGACTTTCTAAGACGATCAACGATCACCCAAATGGTGTCATAACCGTTTGCCGTCTTAGGGAGTTTAGTGACGAAATCCATGGTGATCTTCTCCCACTTCCATTTTAGAATCTCCGGTTGGACTAGTAAACCGAAAGGTTTTTTAATGCTCTGCTTTGACTTTAGAACAAGTCAGACACTTGCTAACATAAGTGGCAATATTCGCCTTCATGTTAGGCCACCAATACAACTGCTTCAAGTCTTGGTATATCTTGTCTGAACCCGGATGAATAGAATATTTTGACTTATGGGACTCGTGCATGACTAGAGTCCTTAAGTCGCCATAACACGGTAACCAACTCTTTTTGTTTAAACATAAGGTTCCATCCGCACGGGGTTTCAATCTTTCCTTTGTAAGGTCTTATCGAAGCATACATCCAACATCTTCAGCAGTGAGGTTTTCAGGTTTTAACCCTTTGGTTTGAGCTTCTAGGATTTGTTAGAATATTCAAGCCAATAGTCATGACTAAGGCTTGGACCCTTAGGGGTTTAACCCTTTCTTTTCTGCTTAATGCATCAGCAAACTATGTTCACCTTCCTGGGTTGGTATGCGGATGTCACAATCATTATACTAAGAAGCACCAACCATCGCCATGTCTTCATGTTTAACTCCTTTTGGTCAAGGATATGTTGTAAGCTCTTGTGGTCGGTGAAGATGGTACGCCTTGTCCCGTATAAGTAATGTATCCACATCTTAAGGGCGAATACTACAGCTTCGAGCTCTAGGTTATGAGTGGTGTAGTTTTTCTCGTAGATCTTCAGTTGTCGAGAGGCATAGGCTATAACCTTCTCGTTTTGCATAAGCACAGCACCCAATCCTTTATGCGAAGCGTCGTAATAGACAATAAAGTTTTCTGATCCTTTAGGCAAGGCAAGAATAGGTGCGCTACATAGCTTCTGCTTGATCAACTGAAATGCAGCTTCCTCCTAAAAATTGACGGATCTCTGTTGGACTCTTAGGAGATGCCCAATCTTTAATTGACTTGATCTTTGTAGGATCTACATGAATGCCCTTGCTGTCTATCACATGGCCAAGAAATTGCACTTTTAGAATCTAAATTCACACTTAGAGAATTTTACGTACAATTTCTCCTCTGTAAGTAGTTCCAATATAGCTTGAGTGCTCTTCCTTTTTCTATGATAATAAAATTAGTATAATCATCGATAAAGACAAATCACAAACTTAATCCAATACGGACTTCACACCCATTCATAGGTCCATAAATACCGCCGGTGCGTTTGTCAAACCAAAAGGCATTACTTGAAATTCATAATGGCTATAACGCGTCCTAAACGCGGTCTTCGGAATATCTTCCTTGCGAACTCTCAACTGGTGGAAACCTGATCGTAGGTCAATCTTCGAGTAGACACTCGACTCTTGAAGTTGGTCGAACAAGTCATCAATTCTCGAAAGTGGATAACGGTTCTTCACCATTAGCTTGTTCAGTTTACCATAATCGATGCACATACGGAATGATCCATATCTCTTCTTGACAAACAAGGCCGGGGCTCCCCAGGGTGAAGAGCTGGGTCTTATAAATCCATTGTCAGATAGTTCTTGAAGTTGTTTTGCCCGTTCTTTCATTTCGGATGGTGCCAACCGATAAGGCGCCCGTGCTACAGGTGCAACACCTGGTACCAAATCAATTTGGAACTCTACTTGTCGAGCTGGTGGAATACCCGGCAAGTCTTCAGGAAAAACTTTAGGAAAGTCTCTGACAATCGGCACGTCCTCAAGTCGCTTCCCCTCCGACTTGTCTTTGGCTTCCTTCGTGGTAATGTGTGCCAAAAATACATCACATCCCTTTGACAAATACTCTTGTGCTTTAGTGCACGAAATGATATTCAGTCGGGATTCTTCCCTTTGGTGGTTTCCATTGCCTTGAAAAATTAACATCTCTCTTCCGAAAGGAACTCGCACAATCTTCTCGTCACAGATGATCAACATGACTTTTTAACCAGTCCATCCCAATAATGACGTCAAAACTACCGAGTGGGACCGGCATCAAGTCGATGTTGAAAGGATGGTTCATGAAGTTTAGAGTGCAACCACAAATTATGGTGTTAACTCCTATGATTTTCCCATCGGCTAATTCTACGTCATAATGACTTTCTAACGTAGTGGGGGTAATGTTAATCAAGGCACTAAAGGTATTAGATACAAAGCTCCTATCCGCACCAGTATCAAACAAAATTGTAGCATAACGGTTGTTGAGGAGAAACGTACCCGTGATGACGTTAGAGTCCGGGCTAGCATCTCTTCCTCCCAAAGCATAAGCTCTTCCTTGAGCTGTGCCATTCCCGTTGTTATTCCCATGGTTCTTCAGTTTTGGGCAATTCTTCTTGATGTGGCCGGTGTTACCACATTCATAGCATGCTCCTGCCTTTTGATTCTTGTTGTTGTTGTTGTTGTTGGTATTGACCCGACAATCATTGGTAGCATGACCATACCTCTTGCAGTTTCCACATTTGGGTGCACATTGCCCGGTGTGGTGGTAATTGCACTTGGTGCACAGAGGTAGAGTTCCAGTATAAGCCTTCTTTTCACCAGGGCCAGCAGTGTATGCCCTAGCTACATTTTGCTTCTTGTGGGGTTGTTGATTGTTTCTTGATGAATCATCAGCCTTCCTTTTGTTGTCATCTGTCTTTCCACATAAGTGCGTAGTTTCTGATCCATCAAACGTTGGCCAACTCGATAGCATCATCAAGAGTTTTGGGTCTTGCAGACATGAGATTCTCATGAATGTTATTAGGAAGTCCACTAATGTACTTGTCAATCTTTTCGGTCTCGTCAGCAAGAAATTTGGTGCACATCAAAGTTAGTTCTTGGAAACGCTGCGTATAGGCTGCAACATCGTTTCCCCTGACCCTGAGATTCCACAATTCAATTTCAAGTTTCTTGATTTCACCTTTTGGACAATATTTGTCCGTCAACTTCTTCTTAAGAGTTCCCCAATTCTTAGATTAGTAGCATCATGACCTAGAGGATCTCACATGGCCATTCCACCAGGTTAGTGCAGCACCTAGCAGAGTGCAAGTAGCGAACTTCACTTGATTGTCAATGGCGCAAACGCTAATGTGAAATACTCATTCCATCTTTTCGAGCCATTGAGACAGTCCAACAACGCCTTCAGTTCCCTTGAAGTTCAAAGGTTGGCATTTTATGAAATCGGTGTAGGAACAGACACGTGCAGGTTGCACAGGCCTTCTAAGTCCTCCACACGAATCGTGTCTTGCATCATCATGAGTATGGGTAGAGTTTCTTTGGATTGCCCGATCGATCATAGCTTGAATGGATTCTGGAGTCATGGCGTCGTTTGCTCCTTGTCTTATTACAGGTATGATTCTATTCATCACAATAATACAATGTACGTGAGATATAATTACAATGTCGATACAAATGGATATGATAATAATAATTACACCACAATACAATGGAGAATGAATAAAATGAAATCAACCATAACATAATACATCAACATTTCATAACATAATGTCGAATCGTACATGATTTGTTTGGACACAAAATGATTGATATTTGCTAAATTGTACATTAAATTACCCGGGATTTTGCCAAATAAAAGCCAATAAAAATGCCAAAAGAATAGAAAATGTGTGCTTTTGTGTCCAATTGTGCAGGAAAGGATTGAAAAGACAAAAAGAAGCAAAAACAGTCAAAAACCGACAAGAAACGGGAAAAAGACAAAAAGACAAGAGCAAGAGTGAAAAATCAGCCAAAGATCACAGCCGGATCAGCCCGACACAGCAAGAAATGAAGTCAAAGGTCAACACATAAAAGTCAAGGACCATTATTGACAAGTCTTAAAAGTTTAAAGGGCTTACTTTGAAGATAGAAGTTTCAAGGGCCAAAGTTGCCAAAGAGTGAAAGTTGATTTATAAAGAAGAAAAGGAAGAAAGAGAGAACAAGGACTGGAATTGAAATTCTCCAAACTATTTTTACACTACAAATGGGCGGATAGAAGACAAGGACCGAAAGTGACAACATTCCAAACTTTTAAAACAATAACCCGCATAACTCGCACCTCCTAACAGCCACAACTGAATTTCCCGCCAATTTCCCACACAGCCCAACTTCGAAATTACCCACACCCCGCTCCCTTTTCTCTTATAAAACTCATTCATACACTCTCCCCACTCACAAACAAACACGTGGCAAGCCCTAATTGGCCAGGACACCTCACTAAACACATCAAACGGCCACAATCAAATTAAAATGATCAAACGATCGAGATTGAAGAGACCATTCTAGAAATTTTTCCCTCTCTTCACCTCTCCTCTATAAATAGCAGCTCTAGGATCACTTTTAGATTATTTTTAAGTGTAAAAAATTTTACTTTGTAATTTCCCGTTTTTAAGCAATTCTATTTTCACTTTAAGCAATTAAGCTTTTAAGCTCTTGTAATCGTTTCCTTTGAACTTGTACTTCTTTAATTCAGTAATACAATTCGATTTACACATTTATTAATCTTTTGTTTTCAGTTTGAAGTTGAATTTTATCAAATAAGCTTTAAATAAGCTCATTTAGCTTATTGCCTTCTATAAGCTCAATTTTAGTAAATTTCTGTTTTAAAGCATTCATTTACTCAAATTTGTCAAGTTACAATCTAGTATGATCACTTGAGAGCTTTGTGTACAATTTTGGAAGCTACAAGGAGTTTTAAGCTCTAATAAGCTCTATTAGCTTATTAAGCTGGTTTAGAGGCATGGTGCCATCTAGGAACACTTAAGCCTCTACACTTGGATAGCTTAAGTGTGAAGGCTCTTCTAATCTCAGGTTTCTCTTTCTAAAGTTCAATTTAGCATTTATAGCTTTTTACATATTGCTTAATAATTAGTTGAAATAGAACTTAATCTTGTTTCATTATAATTAGTTAGCTTATAGATATAATTGTTGTTAAACTGTTTTAGCTTAAATTCATCTAGATTTTACTTTTTCAATTCTGTCATAAATTTAGTTAGTTTAAGCTAGTAGATAATCTAGTTTATTATCACAAATAAGCTGCAAGTTTTACAGCTTAATTAGCTTAATTAGGTTAAAATCAGTTTAAGTAGATAAAAGGTATTAGTTGTCTAGCTTTAAATCAGTATTTTAAGTTCAATTTAGTTATTACAGTCAAGTATAAGGAGTGTTTGGTTTAGGCATACATTGACTCTTAAAGTCAGCTCTACTTTGTCAAAACATATCATACAGTTGAGTTAGGATGTTTAACAAAGTTTTATCCAAGTTTTAGAGATTAGGATCTACTTTTACAAAGTATAGAGTGATAAATCTTTCATTTTGCACCAGGGCAAATTTCAGTTGAGAAAATTTTAGATGTTAGGAACTTAAAAGGAACTTATAGTTCAAAGTTATGTTGTGTTTCCTTAGGAACATTTGGTGAAGTAATTAGCTCTTAAAAGTTAGCATACATCTTTGTTCAAGACCAAGTGCACCAGCAACCATTTACATCAGCAGTAACTAGCATCTTTTCATTAATTTTTCTTGCAAACATTGTGGAAACATAAGCTTATTTTCTAAAAATACTTTAGTGCCACACCTTAGGCAAGCAATAAGGCATCTTTGTTTATCATTTATCACAAAGAAATAAGCCAATATAAGTCAAAATCTAACAAGCTTCTAAACCCTAGTTTTATGTGACAGTGAACATTCGCTTAATTTTCAGCTTATTAAGTTGTTAAAAGTGCAAAGTGCTTTTGTTAAAGTTGTTAGAAATAAGCTGTTCTTCAACTTTGTAGTTTTAAGTTTTTGCTAATTCTCAAATTTTAAATAAGCAAAATAAGCAAAAATCGCAGGGTTTGTTTTGTTCTTTTCTTAAACTTCAAGGGCATCCATTTATGTTATAGTGTAAAATTTCCAATATTCGCCCGCCTACCCTGTGGTTTCATTTCTTTCAAAGTCTACCCTGTCTTTCTTAGGATTAAAAATAGATTTAATATTTTTCAATTTAGTTTTATAAAATTAGGGTTTTGTTTTAATTACACAAATTAGGACTTAATTGAGTTTTAAAAATTGGGGCTTTTTGTCCTATTTGATTTCTGCACTCTTTTAGCATTTAAAAACCATTTTTCTATATTTTTCTCACTAAATTTGTATTTTCTAGGAATTTAAATAGTTTTTAGATAATACCTTTTTCTTAGAAAATTCATAAAAAATAGAAAAATAGTTGAAAAATTAAAATTCTTTTTGCATTAATTTTCATTTTAAATCTAGTATTTTTGAAAAATAAAAGAAAAATTTTAGTGTTAATTTTTAGAAAAGTTTATTTTTGATAATTCATTAAATCTTAGAAAATTCATAAAAAATTCAAAAATACTTAAAAAATTCTAATTCTTTTTCCTAAAATTTTCATTTTAAATTTGTGATTTTTAGGTATAAAATTTGATAACAAGGTCGTGTTTTAAAGATTTTAAAATTTCAGTTTTTAGCTCGCGATTTACGTTCCGTGCATTTGAATTTTGTGCTAGTTAATTGTTTTTAATTCATGCTATTATATTTTGTAGTTTAATCAAAAATTCAAAAATCCCTTTATCATTCTTAGCTCGATTCCGAATTATTCCTAAATTCTCAATTCACGATTTCGTTGGGACACGACCCGAGGAAAAGTACTTCCCGGATAAAAAATATACAAATTGTGTTTTCTTTAGTGAGATTTTTACCTTATATTTCTCTTGTTTGAGAAGTATTTTGGAAAGAATTCTTACGGGAGTAATATAATAAGTATATTAAATTTGTTTTACCGCAACCAAATTTTGGCGCCGCTGCCGGGGAAGTCGTGAACGATTGTTGAAGAGTATTCGTTGAAGTAGAGTTTTGAAGATCCTTCCATTGGAAGTTATTTTGCTATTTTGTATTAAAAATATAAAAAGTTCATTAATGTCGATTCCTATCGAATTAGAAAAAAATATATAAACAATTGGATAACTAGCTATCCAACTTAAACCATTCCCAAATTATCAACAAAACAAATCATGAAGTTACTTGCGAGTTACGACGGACCTTCAAGTTTAACAAACTATAAGGTGAGTTTTTAAGGAAAGTGATAGCTTATTCACTAAGTAAGTCATTGCGGCTCGCTAAGCTTTTCCGCTCACTTGTGCTTTATCCTTAGAGACTTATCGTGAAGCTTGTAATAAACGATTACCAAAAATATTTTTGTTTTCATTCTTAATAAAAATTAAAAATTGTAAATTTCCCCAAAAATAATAATCCTTAATCGTCAAATTCTCTGGTTATTTTCACTAGTGCAATGCCACTCGCTCCTCCTTGGAATACCCCTATTCCAAGAGAGACGAAAATGTCGACGATCACGACACGACAAGAGGCAATCCCTCTCAATTTGGATCCGATTCCAATGGCCGACAATCGAACAATGGCCCAAATGTTACAAGCACCCATCGAGGGGTATGAGGATCAAATAGTTGTTTCCAACCGATCATGCTAATATTTCGAGCTTAAACAACCCTTTAATCAATCTTGTTGGCAAAGCAAAGTTTACAGGGAACAAGATCCCCACAATCACCTATCGATTTTTTAACAAGCACTTCAACGTTTAGACATCCAGAAGTTCCGAACCTTCGGTTAAGCTTTGCTTTTCCTTTTTCTCTAGACGGTGAAGCCCGAGATGGTTAGACAAGTAAACCTCCTAAGATCAATTCTCAACATGGGATCGACTTTTTCAAATTCATAAACCAATACTTTCCACCTTCGAAAACCACCTTACTTCTCGGAATGAGATCATAACCTTTTACCAAAAACCAAACGAAGCTTTAAAGAAGCATGGGAACGGTTTTTAAAGGACTCCATTCGCAATTGTCCCTCACCATGGCTTTTTCTGAACTTCACCAACTCGATACTTTATTACAACTCCTTTGAATTCAAACATCAGATGCCTAGATATCTGCAGCAGGTGGCAATTTTCTTAGACAAGAGCCTCAAGAAGTTTAGCGATTATTGAAAGCAGTCAAAGTCGTTATTTTAGAAGTCGGCTAATGATCCAAGAGTGAGTACAGGATGCTCTTCTTCAAATTTCTTCATCTTCCAATAATTCTTTCGAAATGCAACAAATAGCCGCTTCTCTCGAAGATAAGATGACTATCAAGATGAACCAAATAATGAATCAAATGAAAGCTTTAGTTGTTACTACTCCTGCACCCGTCAAAGCAGTTGAGGAAAGGTGTACAACTTGTGGTAACAACCATAGTTTTAATGTGTGACCAATGACTAGAGGTAGTTATGAGTATCCGGTTTATCATGATAATTTCCAACAATTTCAACAAACCGCTCGGTTTGGTAATTTTGATCAAAATGGAATATCCGGGTACCGTCCTCCTAACTAGCAAACCAAAATGAGACCACCAGGATTTAATCAACCCAATCCACAAGCTTCTAGACCTAACCAAGGATATAATGCAAATCAAGGGTATAATGGGAATAGAAATGTGAACCAAACCAATCAAGTTAACCATGGAGCTAACTCGGGCTTATCTCAACAAGCTCAAGCTTATCAAGTCCCGAGTACACAAGCTCCGGTTACTTACTCAAGGTTTGAGGCTTATACAAAAGCGAATGATGCTACTTTGAATAATTTGCAAAAGAATTTGAATGATTTCAAAAAGGAGCAACAAGATTTTCAAAATGAGCAAAGAAATTTTCAAAATATGATGCTTAACATGTTTCAAAAGCAAATGGGAAATAACAATACATCAAGTTCAGGAACTTTACCCAGTAATACCATCACAAACCCAAGGTGTGAAGCTAGAGCCATTACGACTCGAAGCGGACTTTCTTACACACCGGTACCACCAATTCCACCACCGCTCTATGATGAGAATGAACCTTTGACTGAGAAGGAAACCGAGGTGACCAAGGATAAGGTGCTACCGAGCACCAAAGACATCCAACCTCCGGTTATCCAAAAATCTCAAGATCCGGTTAAGCCGGTGAGCAGTCCAATTTCTCCTGAGCCTTCTTCTGCTCAAGTTGATAATTCTCCACCTTCAAAAGAATCCTCTTAAAAAAGAACCGTTCTTCCATACCTTCTAGGTAGAGCATGAAAAGAAAGGTGAAAATGATAAAGTGCAAATCAAAAGTTTTTTTGGGATGTTCAAAAAGAATCACGTGGACATTACTTTGGCAATGCGATTGATCTAGTGCCAAAGTATCAAAAGATGTTAAAAAAGCCTTTGTTTCAAACCAAAGAAAAGTTGAAGAGAAGGCTAATACACAGTGAGTGAAACTAGCTCGGGCAATCATTCTCAAAGCTTCCGAAAAAGCTGGGGATCCGACAGTTTCTCATCCCCGTGTAATTTTAGTGAGCATAAATGCAAAGCTTAGCCGACCTAAGTCTAGTATCAACCTTATCATTCTCCGTATACACAAAGTTAGGCCCTTCCTGCATTGCAATCTACCCGTATTACCTTAGAACTAGCAAATTGCTCCTTTGTGTCCTAAAGGAATCTAAGAGATGTCTTGGTCCCGGTGGGAAAATTTACTTTCCCGGCCGACTTTGTTGTAGTAGACTTTGAATGTAATTACCGAGTGCCTTTGATACTTGGTAGACCTTTCTTAAGAACCGCACGGGTCTTAATTGATGTTCACGGGGAAGAGTTAGTGATAAGGGATGGTTTGGAAAGAATAGTTTTTAAACCGGATGGTAGTCAAGACAATGAGTCAATCCACATGATGGATGTTTATGATGTACCGTTTCAAAGATGTTGTGAGCCGAGAGTAATGATGATCCACAACAGCTGCTATTGTTTTGCATGATTTTTGAATCACTTCTAGGGGAATTAATAAACAAAAGGAAACTAAGGGAATATCTGACCCAGTTTGCTAGAAGAAGGGCTTTGTTTGCAAGATTAAGATAAGTGTAAAATCACGTAGCCAAGAAGAGTTTTATTCATTCTCCGAAAAAAGCTTCCATAAGTGCAATTTCACACATCTTTCCAAACAATAATTTTGAGGACTCTTTCACAATGGGGAATGAGGATCTTAATTTTGTTCCAAACAAAGAATTAGACAAAGAGATTCTCATTCCAATCCCAAGAGAGTCCAAAATTGGAAAAGATTGTGATTTTCCTTCTTGTGATGATTTTCAAAGTTTCAAGACTTTTTCAAATCCTCTCTTTGAGAAACAAGATGACTTTCCCTCTAGAAATGACGAGTCAATTCTTAAGGAGGAAACTTTTAAGAGTTATTTGAACCCTCTTTTTGAAGATGATGAGGAAATCATTTCTAATGAGGTATCTAGCATAATTTCTCCTAAGATTGATGTTAAAACCATTATGTCTTTCTTTGCCCCAATTGGGAATTGTGTGAGAAAATGGGCAACAAGTGAGTTTGAAAAAGATAATGTTGAGGTTAAGTCAGAAGTTCAAACATGGATAATGAAAATAGTTGGGAATTCATGATAATGAGGAAGAGGAAATTGCCTTCCTAGATGGTTTACTTGAAGATGAAAATTTCTTTGAAATGAATGATAAAAAGGTTGAATCTTTTGAAAGAAAAAACAAAAGGAGGTTTTTGAACAAAAAGTAGAACCAGAGAAAAAGAAAGAGTTACAATTTTCATCCTATCTTTGAAATACTTGACCATTTTGAGCTATCTCTTATGTCTGGAATGATTATGTGTTTTACGAGGAAATTTAATTTCGTGGATGAAGATGATTCCTCCATGAACATTCAGGGAAAGATTTTTGATCCGGGGATAACATTTCATGAGAAATCTTTTGAAAAATTTGATAAGAGTTCAAAAGAGTTAGCTCCATCTAAAGCTCTTTTGACTCTTGATGTTTTTGACCCACTCCACCCACCCTTAATGAACTTTCATGGTGACCAAAGCAATTCATAGTACACAATTACTATCTTGAAAATCTTTTCTAAAAAGTTTTTTGAACCCTGAATCAAAAATGCTAATGGTATATCTTATCAACCCTAGTTCGGGGAGGTGTCCACCACTTGATATTATCTCACGGAAAACCATTGCTATTAACCACCATACTAACCTAGTTTGGGGAAAGATCAAGCGACAGGGGACTTTAAACTAATAAACAAGCGCTTCAGTGGGAGGCACCCATGCATTATCCTTTTTATTTTATATTCTTTTCTATTTTCTTTGCTTCCCCAGGACAAATTAATTCGTGTGCGAGTAAACTTGTACTCGGTTAACAAAAACTAAGCGATTTTAAGATGTTTTTGAGCTAACAATGTAAAAGAAGAGAGGAAGCTTGTTCTTTGTCATTTCTTGTTGGTTGTTTGTTTGTTTTGTCTAGGTTTTCCGGATTTTGGAAGCTTCATGGTTCAATATTGTGGAAGGACAAAGCAATTCCCACAATTTCCATTAATGGTCTCCAATCTTCTCTTCATAAATGGGAAAACTCTTATCTCTTATCCTTGTCTTTATCGAACTAACATCTATTCTTTTGGCATGAACCTTAGAAATTTTGTAAAATAATCCTTTTGACTCCTTATTTTTAAACTTTGAGGACAAAGTTTTATTTTAGTTTGGGGAAGGATATCTTCGATATTGACTTGCACTTCACGCAACCTTGTTTGAATCTTTTTGCCTTTTTGTGAAAAAAGTGCCAAAATTTTAAATTTTTGCTTACAAGAAAAGCTCAAAAGAAGCTTAAGTTTTGGAAAAAACACCTCTTTTTGGTAGTCCGTTGGTGAGAAATAGGAGTTAATTTTGACTTGACCGGGTGAAAATGCCCTAGCTAGTTCTTTAACCTACCTTTTGTAGGGCCAATCTTCACAAATTCCTATTGCTTGATTTTTAAAATGTGAAGAAGAAGAAATGATGTATTAAGATAAAGTGTATTTGCATAAGCAGGGTTTATTATGGAACACCTAAAGCTTATATGAAATGATTTGTGTCTTTTTACTCCCACAAGCTCTTAACACACTTAATCATACGTGCTCTTTTTAATTTAACTAAGTCAACCAATGTCTTTAGAAAAAGTCTTACATTTTGAAAAAGAATTCATTTTAATATGTAAGTAAGATTTTTGGTTTCAAATTTATAAGTGCTTTCTAAAATGAAATTTTTCCATTCATCAAAAATAATAATAAAAAAGAATGCCAATGAAGGCATTTCTAGATGCAAAATCATTATTTTTACTTGCCAATGAAGCTTCGAAAAAATAGAATAACAAGCTATATGTAGTTTTTAATCGTTGGCGTTATCCATGGTTGAGAGAAAGACTCGGATGGGTCCGCAACTAAGGATTAAAACTAATGTCGTAGGATCAAAGGTTCGTAGGCATTCAATCACTAGGGAGCGGCCTAGGTGATGATTGCAACTAAGGACTTTGGTATTCTTAGGCTTTTGTAAGGAAAAGGTGTTTGTCGCGATAACCTACATACGATAGCACGGAGTGGGGGTTCGAACTAAGAACCCCGGTGTTGTTGCTATATCCTATTTGGTAGAAAAGGCCTAAGTTGGGGTTCGAACTAAGAACAACATACTATTGCAAATGAAGAAAAATAATTATAGATATATGAAAAATAAAAAAGAATGGTTAAAAATTTCAATTTCTCAATCAAATTTATAATTTTTATCCGAATCTCTTTTAGCTCTGAGTCGAGATTTATCTAAGTTATTATCATTTGAGCTCACAGGCTTAATTGTAAAGCATAGATGTGATTTCAACTTATGTAAGTCTAAATTGATATCTAAGGTTGAGTTAAAAGAGTTCACCATCTAATCATTAATTTATTCCCGGAGTGAAAAGTTCCAAGTTATAAGTAGAAACTTAATCATTTAGGACTTATATTGTCAATGATCCTTTGATTCTCAGCTTTGTTTAGTCTAGTGAAAAGTCAGGGATGACGAATTTTCCTCTTTTGTTCTCTATTAATCGGGAGTAGCCAATCTCGTCAGATCCAAAAAAATAGCAAAGTTGCAATGATATGCCATTAACAGTTCCGAGAAATTAAATGATAGAAGAAAAGTGAAATTGATTTTTAAAATGTAATTTATAAAAGGTCTAAACAAGGGCAATAATGGAAACTTCTTAGGTTACAAAGAGTACATTGTAAAACATTACTTGAGGACACGGCAATACCCTTATAGTTTTGGGGAAATTTGATATTTGCTAAATGTACATTAAAGTTACCCGGATTTTGCCAAATATAGCCAATAAAAATGCCAAAAAGATAGAAAATGTGTGCTTTTATGTCCAATTGTGCAGGAAAGGATTAAAAAGACAAAAAGAAGCAAAAAACAGTCAAAAACCGACAAGAAACGGGAAAAAGACAAAAAAGACAAGAGCAAGAGTGAAAAATCAGCCAAAGATCACAGCCGGATCAGCCCGACACAGCAAGAAATGAAGTCAAAGGTCAACACATAAAAGTCAAGGACCATTATTGACAAGTCTTAAAAGTTTAAAGGGCTTACTTTGAAGATAGAAGTTTCAAGGGCCAAAGTTGCCAAAGAGTGAAAGTTGATTTATAAAGAAGAAAAGGAAGAAAGAAAGAACAAGGACTGGAATTGAAATTCTCCAAACTGTTTTTACACTACAAATGGGCGGATAGAAGACAAGGACCGAAAGTGACAACACTCCAAACATTCAAATAAACACCCCGCATAACTCGCAACTAACCAACTGCTACAACTGAATTTCCCGCCAAATTTCCCACAACCCAATCCCGAATTTTTCCACACCCCGCTCCCTTTTTTCTTATAAAACTCATTCAAACACTCTCCCCAATCAACAACAAACACGTGGCAAGCCCTAATTGGCCATGCCACCTCACTAAATTGATCAAACGGCCTCAAATCACTCAAAAATGATCAAACGATCGAGATTGAATGGGGCATTCTAGAAAATCTTCCCTCTCTTCACCTCTCCTCTATAAATAGCACCTCTAGGATCACTTTTTCAGAGTAGTTTTTAGTGTAAAAAATTTTACTTTGTAATTTCCCTGAATTTTAAGCAATTCTATTTTCACTTTAAGCAATTAAGCTTTTAAGCTCTTGTAATCGTTTCCTTTGAACTTGTACTTCTTTAATTCAGTAATACAATTCGATTTACACATTTATTAATCTTATGTTTTCAGTTTGAAGTTGAATTTAACCAAATAAGCTTTAAATAAGCTCATTTAGCTTATTGCTTTCTATAAGCTCAATTTTTAGTAAATTCTGTTTTAAAGCATTCATTTACTCAAATTCATCAAGTTACAATCTAGTATGATCACTTGAGAGCTTTGTGTACAATTTTGGAAGCTACAATGAGTTTTAACATAATATACTCATTAGCTTATTAAGCTGGTTTAGAGGCATGGTGCCATCTAGGAACACTTAAGCCTCTACACTTGGATAGCTTAAGTGTGAAGGCTCTTCTAATCTCAGGTTTCTCTTTCTAAAGTTCAATTTAGCATTTATAGCTTTTTACATATTGCTTAATAATTAGTTGAAATAGAACTTAATCTTGTTTCATTATGATTAGTTAGCTTATAGATATAATTGTTGTTAAACTGTTTTAGCTTAAATTCATCTAGATTTTACTTTTTCAATTCTGTCATAAATTTAGTTAGTTTAAGCTAGTAGATAATCTAGTTTATTATCACAAATAAGCTGCAAGTTTTACAGCTTAATTAGCTTAATTAGGTTAAAATCAGTTTAAGTAGATAAAAGGTATTAGTTGTCTAGCTTTAAATCAGTAAAAAAAAAAAAAAAAAAAAATTTTATAAGTTCAATTTAGTTATTACAGTCACAATAAGGAGTGTTTTGGTTTAGGCATACATTGACTCTTAAAGTCAGCTCTACTTTGTCAAAACATATCATACAGTTGAGTTAGGATGTTTAACAAAGTTTTATCCAAGTTTTAGAGATTAGGATCTACTTTTACAAAGTATAGAGTGATAAATCTTTCATTTATGCACAGGGCAAATTTTCAGTTGAGAAATTTTTAGATGTTAGGTAACTAAAATGGACCTTATCAGTTCAAAGTTATGTTGTGTTTCCTTAGGAACATTTGGTGAAGTAATTAGCTCTTAAAAGTTAGCATACATCTTTGTTCAAGACCAAGTGCACCAGCAACCATTTACATCAGCAGTAACTAGCATCTTTTCATTTAATTTTTCTTGCAAACTTTGTGGAAACTTAGCTTATTTTTCTAAAATACTTTTTAGTACACACCTTAGGCAGCAATAAGCATCTTTTGTTTTTCATTTTAACAAAGAAATAAGCTCAATATAAGTCAAAATCTAAACAAGCTTCTAAACCCCTAGTTTCTGTGACAGTGAACATTCAGCTTATTTTTCAGCTTATATAGTTGTTAAAAGTGCAAAGTGCTTTTGTTAAAGTTGTTAGAAATAAGCTGTTCTTCAACTTTGTAGTTTTAAGCTTTTGCTAATTCTCAAATTTTAAATAAGCAAAATAAGCAAAAAGCGCAGGGTCTGTTTTGTTCTTTTCTTAAACTTCAAGGGCATCCATTTATGTTATAGTGTAAAATTTCCAATATTTCGCCCCGCCAACCCTTGTTTGTTTCATTTTCTGTCAATGTCTACCCTGTCTTCTTAGGATTAAAATAGATTAATATTTTTTCATTTTAGTTTTATAAAATTAGGGTTTTGTTTTAATTACACAAATTAGGACTTAATTGAGTTTTAAAAATTGGGGCTTTTTGTCCTATTTGATTTCTGCACTTTTTTAGTTTATAAAAACCATTTTTTTTATTTTTTTCTCACTAAATTTGTATTTTCTAGGAATTTAAATAGTTTTTAGATAATACCTTTTTCTTAGAAAATTCATAAAAAATAGAAAAATAGTTGAAAATTAAAATTCCTTTTGCATAATTTTCAATTTACATCTAGTATTTTTGAAAAATAAAAGAAAAAATTTTAGGATAATTTTTAGAAAATTTATTTTTTGATAATTCATTAAATCTAGAAAATTTCCATAAAAAATTCTAAATACTTAAATAAATTCTAAATTCTTTTTTCCTAAAATTTTCATTTTAAATTTGTGATTTTAAGTATAAAAATTTGTTAAAAGTCGTGTTTTGCTTTTAAAATTTCAGTTTTAGCTCGCATTTTCGTTCCCGTGCATTCGAATTTTGTGCTAGTGTTAATTGTTTTTAATTCATGCTATTAAATTTGTAGTTTAATCAAAAATTCAAAATCCCTTTATCAATATTAGCTCGATTCTGAAGTTATTCCTAAATTCTCAATTCACGATTTTCGTTGGGACACACCCCGAGGAAAAGTACTTCCCGATATAAAAAAATATACAAATTGTGTTTTCTTTAGTGAGATTTTTACCTTATATTTCTCTTGTTTGAGAAGTATTTTGGAAAGAATTCTTACGGGAGTAATATAATAAGTATATTAAATTTGTTTTACCGCAACATGAATCACATAATGATCCTGATTACTAAAAATGACATACGTCCTTAGAAGGTTTTCCCCCCCCCCCCCCCCCCCCCCCCCCCTATTAGCTGGGAGTTACCCATAAAACTTAATAGACTATACAAGATAGCTAGAAATGAAAAGTACAACTAACAGCTACTGCCGGTGTCCTCCACCGTATCAATCTGTGCTCTAGCCTCTAGTACATGGGTATGCATCATTTGTCTGACTGCATCATCCTCAGCTCTCTAGTGCTGCCACTCCATACGACTCATGTGAGTCTCCAGTGTCTTAAGTCGCGCCAATAATACCCTGTTCCGAGCCTCGGAACTAAGGTAAGCCTGGCGTACCTCATACAACTATGTCTCGTAAGCGGTCCTTTAGCCTCTCCCTACATCAATCTCTAGTATAATGTCTTTGCGGTCAGTTCGAGCGTCATGCAGCTGTGTATAGAAATCCTCACTCTCTTGCTTGCGAACCTGTGCCTAGTAGCTAACTCTCAAGTTGACTTCCTCAATGGAAGTCATCATCCTATGCTCAGAATCCTGTAAAGCTCTAACATAACCAACATCCTCTGCTTTGTCAACAGCTGTAGCAATAGTCTGGGCATCATGACTAGGACTACGAATAAAACCCTGTCATGCCTCAACAGTATCAACAAAATCATACTGACGTCTAGGTGCTCTAGTAGCAGCAGAACTCACTGCTACATCACACCCAGGTGGGGGAGCAGTAAGTACAAATCTCCTCCGAGGTGGCATATCCTCCTCGGGGATGTCATCTCTCATACGGATCATGGTTGCCCTATGACCCAATGGTGCCTGATCATAGGTAGGGCTGGTGGGCGGTATAGGTGCGGCAGCATGCTTAGCAATGCGTGCCTCCATGGATGCTGACATGGGTAGCTCAAGTCTGACAGTCTTTCGTGCCCTACAGAGACGTGTCTGAGAAAAAGGGACCCTAGTCTAAGATGATCTAGGTTAGGTGCAGACTCATCAGTCTCAAATGCCTTTGTATCCCCAGCTGAGGGAACAGGGTCAACAACAAGTACCACAGAAGAGTCAGCCGGAGCTGGGTGCTCCTCCTCCTCCTCGTCCTCAGTGGGCTCCTCATCCTCATCATCTGTATCATCATCATCGTCGTCATCCTCGGGCTCATGCTCCTCACTAGGATCCTCCTCGGGATCCTCATCGTCATCCTCCTCGCCATCCTCGGGCTCATCTGGATAATTAATAGAATCCGCATCAGTATCCTCCTCCATCGAATCTGAGTCAGCAAGGTATCCCGGTGACTCAGCAGTCGGTGAAGCATCCTCAGCATAAGGCTGATTCTCGACCTGGATGTCATCATCTGATGGTGCATGGTACTCTGGGTGCTCTGGCTCCGGAACATATACTGGTACATGCTCATCCAACTCTATGGGGTCAGGTACATAGGCAGGTGACAGTGGGTGTGCCTGCCCTTGTTGGGCAACCTCCTCGTACGGGTCCATCTCCGGAAGCTCGCCGGTATTCACGAGTGGAATACCCCATGATGATGGTCTGTTTGAATCAGAAGATACGGATGTATAGGTAACAGCGGACGATGCGTTGTCTGATGACATGGCAAATCTGTAACCATAATATAAACTTGTATAAGTATATTATATAAGACCATCATTAATATACATAATGAAATATTAACACGTATATAACCTATGTAAGCACTTAGTATAATCAACTAATGCTAAAATGGTGCATGACATGTAAGCATGTATACTAAATGCAAATAAGTAATGTATGTATGTCCCTTGAAAACTTTTGAATGACGCAATGTTTGAAAAATGGTTATAGACCAAGTAAAAACATTTGACCTGGTTCTCTATAACCTTGGCTCTGATACCAATCTGTAACACTCCCAAAATGGGCCACATCGGAATATGATGTTCCGGGGATATTACTTCATAGATCAATAGCACAAGATATAAGAACGACCTCTATAAGAGTCGTTTGAAAACTGATACATTGGATTTCATAAATGGTTCGTTACAAAAGCCCATAGGCTTAACTTGTTTAACTTGGAAAAGTAAATATTTCACAACATAACAATATTTCAAAATGTAATGCATGTAAATCTTTATGATAATATGACTTCAAAAGACGACCATCCAATGTATCCATGACTTGCACCTTATTGACCTGAGAAAACATGTTTAAACTGTCAACAATAATGTTGGTGAATTTATAGGTTTATAAATTTAATGAAGCGGATAGCAAGATTTCCCTGTAATAAAGTAACAAATACAATATCACAAAAATGTATTACGAAATGCACTAAGCTCATGACACTGAAGCTAAACAATGTATGTATATCAAATACATATGAATGATGGTGCCCAATGTAGATGTTCAACCCGTAACATCTATGATTTCAAATGGTATACATTCGTCGTTTCCGGCCAACCGGTAAACTAGCAAGTGCTACTTGCCCGAACGGGGATGTTAATCCCAAATAGATCTATTCATAACATTCGCGCTCACATAATGCAATTAACAATTACATCTATGCAATTGACAGTTCATGATGAAGGGCATAGTGGGTTATAGCTACTTAGGCAAACTCGTAATATTTGAATTTAAAATGTACTTGCATCCATTTTGTAAAACAAACATGATCTCATCCCCGAGATTTGATAAATGATTGAAAAAGTATAAAAGTGGGGACTATAAACTCACATCAAGTAATGATAACGGAATAGCAAGGTAGTGGCACGAAAAACGATGCAAAAGACTTTATCCGCAACCTATGGAAAAATAATACATATTTACTAAACGGAAAAATAATAAGCTAAATACTTGCAATCTCATCCCTAGTGTGTGCTTGAGCTCTATTTAAAATAATGATGTTTGAAAACAATTTCTCGTGTTAAAATGGTCAACTTTATTGGGGCAACGTGGTCAAAATATAAGTACGCAATTTACGACTTCGGACTTTTAGGAAACTAGGTCACATATACTCTAAAATGTTAGTTTAGACCAACCCTTAGTTTAGTCTCTAAGTGTGTCAAATAATTAGACGAAACGTTGACGTTTAACTAATTGAGTTAAGTGTAAGTATAATTTAGTTTTAATATTTGACGACTTGGAGTTTTACAATTTAATTACGAATTCGTTAGTTAACGATAATGAAAAATAAAAAGGGTTTTGCTAACGACAACCCTAAGGGCTATGGTTAAGAGTATTTATTTTATTACAATTGTTGGTAAAAATAAAATTCAACCAATCAAAATCAAGTATCGATGGTATATTCACTAATTCCGGGATTGTCTCCACCTTTTTCGGGATTATCATCCAATCAAAATCATTCATAGTTTGTATTGTAATAAAATTTATTTGCTTAACGACAACCCTTAGGGTTGTTGTTAGCATTTCCCTTATAAATTTTATTAAAGAGCAGCCGTGGGTTTAAAAGCATTTATTGCAACTCATTGGCCGGACCCGGATTAAGCATTTAATGTAACACCCGTGCTTGCTTGCCCCGCCCCGAACCATTAAAACTAATAAAGAAAAAGGTTTACACGTGTTTCACTCATAACAAAACCTATATTTCTCTCTTTCAACACACACCTTTCTGAAACTTTTGTTCTTTCTCTATCTAAAAACAGATGTTGCCGACCTTTATTACTCTCTCTCTAGAAGCAGATTATGGGTTTAGGGTTTGTTCTTGGTGTTTGTTTTAATTGTGGTTTGTAAGGGGGTTTGCTGCAATTACCTATGGTTTGCTCTTTTGTTGCTAAGTTGAAATCTAATGGACTTGGTTTTGATCGTGGTCTTTTCTTTGTTACTGCAATAAGAGATGAGTCAGGGTTTGTTTGGTGATGATGGTTTCGGTAGTGGAATTATCATTGGGTGTTTGGTTGCCGATAATTTTGGTGACTATTTTTTTGGCCTTATTAAGCTTGAAATAAAGAAGGTATATAACTGTTACTGTTTGATTTCATGATCTTTATTGGGTTTATGTTTTTTTATGTTTTAAAAAAAGGTTGTTTGGTTTTATTTGTGATTAAAATTGTTTTTGATTAGATACTACTGAGATGTGATATTGACGTTGAGATTGTTGTTGTTACTGCTTAGAATCACGATTTATGGTTCTGACTTGCTTATACTTTCGGCTTATGCTCCTTCGATGCCACTGCTCCTTTCGTTGCCGCTATCCATGGCGTGCGACGATAGTGACGGGTGCATGACGATGGTGATAGGCTCATAGGCTGTAAAACAAGCCAACAGGTTGAAATTGAGCCGTTTTCTTGACTGATGGCAGCACGAGATGTGTTTGCAACATGGCGGCTCGAAGGTCTCTTTTAACCGGGTTTCTTGAGAATTGTGCATTATTATTCTGACAGTATTGTGGGTAGATATAAATTGATGTAAGGCTATTTATTATCTGAGCCTTGGATAATAAGGCATGTTCTGGTGAAAGGGATGCGATATGATTTCATGGTGATTTATATCTACTTATGTCTGGACATTGATTAAACAAGACTTTGTATACGCCTCTATCGGTGCAGAAAGATTAGTTTTATGGTGGGTACCTTTTTTGTACCTTTTAGTGGGCCAGAGGAGTACCAATAGTAGCACCCTTTCTTAAAATATGAAACATACGTATAAATCAGCGCATGTCGATATTGACTGTTTCGTTCGTTGGGAAACACAAACATATATTCCATTCTTTGCCTTAATTTGCGGCGTTGGTCGTCTGATCCACTCACATGCATCTTCCCAAAAAACCTGCTACCTATGATTATACTACAGTATAAATAATTAATCACAAAAATCATTTAACAATCATGTTTTTTCTTTTTCTTTTTTGTATGCAAAACAGATTTTATATAGATATTATGAAACATGCTGAAAAGCAAATTAGAGACACTTGATCACTGATCTCTTTAACTCAACTACAATACTACCTACGCTTGATGCAGCAAACGAAAAATTTAAATGGAGATCTCTAGGTTTGATCAACCCAAATGTGATTGTGAAGCATGGCACACTTTTTGCTCAACCGTACATTGAAACGCTTTCCATTTAACGATGGTTACTGCTTTGGACCAACAAAAAACTTATCATTCAATGTCGTTTCGCTTCTTGCTAAACAAATTTGCAAAATGGCATAAGGACCAATTAGTTTTCATATCTTACGAAAATTTGTTGGCATACCTTGGTAATAGATTAAAGTATCATATCATCGAAAGTTTGTCAGGCATACAAATTAGTTTCCATATTTAACAATCATATGATTGATGATTCCCTTGTAATAAATTAAAGTATCATAAACTTTAATGATCCTATCAAGTATACAAGATTTAATCACAGATAAAAGAATATACTATCATTTAACAATCAAAAACAAAGACACTCCTTGTCCGCATTTTTTGTAAAGATGACCAATATAGAGAGTGTATTGTATGTATGTTTAAGAAAATCAAGAAAATTATTGGTGATTGACGATGATTCGTTTGTACATTGTATATTGGCTCAGCTTAAATTTCAGAAATCAGTTGTTAACAACCGGCTATTGTTAGCAAAACTTCTTTTTTAGTTCATGTTTTTATCTTGTAAATTGGCCCAACAACTCTTTTATTGGGTGAAGACAAGTGAGCTAGGTCATCAAGGTTTTGCAAGAAGACCAAAGAGCTGGATCGGATCGTGGTAGGGATTATTCTACATAAATATTAGCATAATAAAGGAAGGAGTACTAGTTATCTTAGCTCACAGTCGGATAAAAGAGTGCAGTCACGATCTCACCCAAATAATAGCATATCATCCAAAAGTGTAACGAAAGACACCCCAAGACCCAAGTAAGCAAAGCATACAGGTGACAGCTTTAAAACATTTGGTTATAAATGGAAATGGATCGCTATGGGTTATGTTTTATCTATAAATGGCCGAACTGAAAAAATTAACAAGGTACAACCCGAATGGGTCGAAAGCTGCCCTAACTGTATTGCTAATGCGTACAGCCTTAAAATGATTATCCATATAGTATTTGTAGCCATATAAAACGCATAACAGATATTCAAACTTGAAATACAGAGTATACACTAGGAAATACCAACCTTCTTGACCTAGCTGCCATAATGAACGCGGACAACAGGACCCTCGTCATATTATATCGATTACATTCCGTCAATATGGTACCTCGGTATCAAATGCTACGTCAAACAACCTTAAGTAATGCCAGCCCACTGTCTGAAAGCCTTCACATGTTCAATCCTTTTGCTCTGAGCCTCATTTCTAGCATTCGATGCTTTCAATTTACTGTAAAGACCCTTATGCAATTTCAGAAACTCACTTCTATACAAACATTTATCAGGACACATACCACGCTTCTTCATACAACCAATGACCTCCATCACCCTCTCGAAATAACCTCCCTTGAGAAAACTCAAAACCAAAACCTCATATAAATCTATATTAACCGACAGATTCCCATCATCACAACTCCTCCATATATCACCCCATAAATGAGTGACTTCACGATACATTTCTAAAGAAGAATAACCCATAACCATGTATATGTAAGTTGCCGCGGTTGGATATACTTTCATTTGTTGCATACTCTTATACGTCTTCAAAGCATCATCAATCATTTTGGCCTTCATGAAGAAGTATATCGACGAGTTAAATTGATGAACTGAACAGTCTTTCTCCCCTTGTCTCATTTCTTGAACCAAATATGCAATCAAATCTGATCTTCTAGTAGAAACGCTCGTCTTTTCAACTAGTATACCATTTTTCTTTTTTTGTCTCAGCAGTGCCTCAGCTTCTCTATGCTTGTTACATTTACGATAAGCTGCTATCAATGACGCATATGAATCAGGGTTCGGAAAGTTATTCATCCGTTCAATATCATCCAGAATGTCATGAGCGGTTTCCAGCCACCCGACATGTATACAAGCATCGACAACATCAGAACTCAAATTATTCATTTCGACGGACCCCTTTTCTGTTTGGATGCGATATAAAACCTTTGATAGCTCACTAATCCTACCTTGTCGCTTATACCCTACAATGAGCTTTGCTATGGTTTTATTGGAAATAACAAGCTTTCTGTTTTTATGCATAACGAGACCCTCATCTCCTTCTAGATTCACTAAGTTACTTTCTTGCAGTAAGTGAGGTAAAACCTGTAGCTTTAAACCTTCCTTGAGACTCCGAGATCCAAGAGGGATGAGGAAAGGCTTATGGAAGTCACTCTTCGTTCCACTTAAACTGATAATATCGTATATGAGTTTGGAGGCTGAATCAATATCATTGAATGTCAAATGTAAGCTCATAAGACTATCATAAAATTGATAATAACGATGAACCAAATGACATGCTACCTGGTCAACACAATGTTGAAATTTCTTTAACTCATCCCTCTGACAGGTAGCCGCGTGGATTCTAGCGATAGTTATGATAGTATACGCATCACCTACTACTCCCACTTGTGACATCAACTCTATGATTTTCTGAGCTTTGAAAGTAAGGTAATGACGTGAGCAAGCATCAAGTACTAGGTTAAAAATTGCAGTATCAGGTTTTATTGTAGATCGGTTAGAACCTGAATGCTGAAAATGGTCACAAATCTGAATCAATATATTTGATGCAAGATATGCTCCAATATCTTTCTTGACAATATGAAGCATGAATGGTCCTAGTAAGTTAGTTGGTGGAATATTATCTTTCTCGATCATCATCCAAAAACTCATGGATGCAGGAATTGGCATCTGTGCTCTTGCTAAAGAGATTGAGAGGTTGTACAGCAAGTCAAAGTGAAGCACGTTTGACTTTTTTTTGGGAAGACTAAAGATGATATCGCACGCTCTCTGAAGCCATTTGGGTTCACGTGTGTAGTATAATTCTGTTATGAACCTACTGAATATATGGTCATCTGGTAAACCATAAAGTCTTTTAAAAGCTATATAGGATTCCCATGCTTCATCCACTTGATGATTTTTTATATAACTTTCGAGATTTTTAAGTAAAATGTCATGAGAAGATCCGTCCCAAGACAGTTTTCTTGGTGCTACAGTATTGCAGAAATATTTGAGATGAAAATTCAGAGGCTTTTTATAAAGAACATCTGAAAGAAAAACCCTGTTGTAATTATAGCTGATGACTTCGTTCCCACATATAGGTTTTACGCCAGGCTGTAAGTAAATCTGAGTTAGATGAGCAAGACTTGAGCTACTACGGATGAAGCTGAGATCAACAATGGATGTTCTCACCAATGACCATGCCATTTACATATATTGTCCTCACAAAGATGATATACGCATGGAATCCAATGAAGTAATATCTTTTCCAGACGAAAAATAAACTCTTACGAAAATATCTGCATCTTTCATTATCAGCAGCTTAGAGTATAACACTCAAGCTCCTTTCAGGAGGAAATGTTAACTTCTGCAAAAACATGAGTGAAATTTGGCAGAGTGTCAATATTAAATCAAGGATAATTATTACGGAGTACTATATTACTTTCGTTTCAAATTATAACATGAAGATAATGACTTCACATATTCAAAATAGTTTGTACATGTGTCTACTCTATTTTCAACATCCCCAAGGCAAATGCCATGACAAGAGGTACTACTGTGCCAGATAAGCATATCATCATGACTGGTGTAAGAAAGAAAAATAAATGTAACACTACAATTGACAAGGAATTAAGGATCACTATCTCCACCGATCCTAGATCAAAATCCATCCTCTAAAATTGGCTAGAATTCTGAGAATTCTTTGAGGTCCAAATTGCCATTATACCTTTATACTGATTTAGTAGCATTTTCGTCCCAGAAGAAGAGTTGCCACAGTTTATATGAGATTCCATTTTGAGGTTTCACATGTAGATAAATACATGTTTATAAAATGACCTTCCGTTTTAAAGGATCAGATTGATTTGTATTACTGCATAGCACTATTGAAAATGTATTAAATTAATGTAAATTAACTTTTTAACTGTAAACTGGACCCAATTTATTTGAGGAAGAAAGACTATAACTTTAAAGGGCCCTGTAGTTTATAATATGAAGTAGTGATATCTTTTACAAAGGAGTTTGAAAATTGTAAAGCCTTGAAACATCATCACACCTTTCTAATAGAAAAGCATCCTTGTCACAATCAAATAGAGTATATATTTCCGTTTATTGGCCGGTGATATTTGTGGGACTGGTTGCCTACCCATAAAGGTATTAAAGCATTAACTTAGATAAACTCTGCAGTCATTTTCTCCCGGTTTTTTTACGTAAACGGTAACACTCAATCTTGATGAAATATCTTACTCATTAACCCATTGTCATAATCGCAAATTACTAAATTGATTGATTTTGGTCCAAAACAATTCCCTATTCCCACTAGTGTTAGTAATACGTTTACCTGATAGTAGCACATATTTATACAACCGCGCACACAATATTCAACTACCATTCGTCTACTTAGGCTTTAGTTGACAATTTCTTAAATTTCAGTTTTTTATCGCACCATATTTGCCACTCGTGAGAAAGAAAGGAACTATAAACAGTGACTGTTATTTCTGGTATATTAAAACGTTCTCCCAATAACGTGGTTTATGTAACGCCTCACAAACCCGAAAGCAACAGACTACACGCATAAGGCACTCAAAAGTCTTATCTCCTAGAGAGGTTGTTACAGTTAATCATTTTACACATTACCCAACAATAAGAAATAGCCACATTTTCACACCGGCATTTCATCAAACACCTGGTGTGCTTCATAACTTATCCCTAATTCCGATCAATAGTGTGACTAATTAATGAACATATGAAAATTGTTTTGCATAAGACTTAAAATTCAAAGATGAAATTTGCATTGAAATTTAGAGTGGAAAAAAGGGTTGTACCTGATTTCATTTGAAAGATTGCCGGGAAAGGTTAAAATGTTGTTTGTTTGTTTTAATTTTGGGAGTAAAATTTGGCTTTGAAAGTAGGGGTAATATTGGGATTCCTTATTTTAGAATTATTTTTTAAATGAGATATATTTCTATTTAGAACTAAAACACATGACTAATGCATAAATCACTTATATATTTATATTATGCATTTTCTCTTTTCAAATTCCCACCAATTATTATTTAAAATCAACAAATCGAATCATTAGGTATATTTGTAAGGATGATTAGTAGACACAACAATCATTTTTATAATTTATTTTGCAGTTACGAAGTACAATTTTAGCAATAACATGTTTTTCATACGAAAATTTTCTAACGATAATAGAAAAAAGTTTTCTAACCAATGTTATAAATAGCTTGAGGCGTGGGTGGCGGCATGACCAAGCCTCACGTCTTAGCGGTTATGACGAAGCTTTTGTGTTTTTAAAGCGTCGCTTAATGCGGCACAAAATACGAAAATATTTATATATCTATACCATATTTTATATATACTGAGTGTACAAAAATTGTTGTACATAATAAATAAAGTTAAGAAACTATTTTTACATTTAATATTCTTCATTAATTTTTTTTATCGAAGTTGAATCCAAAAAACCCGCCACGCCTTTATCGCGTCTCATCTCACGCCACGCCTAGAGTCGACGCCTTGATCTATTTGGTAACGTGGAAGTCACGCCTTAGTGCCGCTATGACACGCCTTTTAAAACACTAGGTAAAAACTATAGAGTTTAATAGGCTTAGAGATACATTTGTTATATGAGTTTCGCTACATCAAATTACATATGATATGATTTGTTTGGGCTTGGTGATTGAACTTAACCTAATTTGATTCTCTGATTCATCTTACCTTACCCTATGATTTGATATTCTGATTTGTCTTACCTTATATTTGTATCCCTTTGATCATGTATTATGATATCCTTTGTACCTTGTATCATATCCTTTGATTTCCGTTATCTTTTGCATTCGATTATATATATCTGTTCACTGGGCTTTGTAAGCTCAGCCGCACTTTCTTTTCCTGCGGCAGGTATCTAAGCTAGGAGCTGGGGTTGCTTTCGGGTTATGAGTGCTGAGTGTGGACTTACCCTAGAGATCTTAGTTTTGATATATGAATTGTTTCTTTTCAAGACATTTGTTATTTCGTTTGGATATGTTTGTCCTTTGAGAACTTATGTACCTTAAGTCGTGTTGACTTATTTTCCTTTGGTTATTTATTTAAGACTTTCGCTGTTTATGCTTGTGTTATAATTATGTATGCCTTTGATGTCACACCATATTTGTAATACTTCTACCCTTTTGGGTCGGGGCGTTACAATGCGGGTACTTTAATTAAACTCGTTTAAGGTTTTCAATCCCACATCGGTGACGAAAAGAAGTTATGCTTTGCTCATATATGGTGGTTAATAAGGCTTATATAGGTTGAGATTAGTACTATATTGCCAATTTCTAGTGTTGTATGTTGTTTTTAAAATAACACACATCGCTAGAGATTAGCAATCCATATATGTTCTCACCTTTTTGTTATTTTAAATATTAAAAATTTAGCTTTTTTTTAACCGAAATACATATTGAATTATTAATAAAAACTAGTAAGTCGCAAGAAAGTACAACATGTAAACTAACACACAACAAGGGTAAAGCTACTAAAGCCACCGCTTTAGGCCCCTGAATTCTTAAGGCCCCGATTTTTATTAGGCACCGTTATGTATGATGTCGTCAGATATATTCTTTAGGCGTAAAGTCTATTAGATACTAAGTCCATCATTTTAGTTTTCATATAAAGGTCACAAGAACAAACGTCTTGTTAGGGGGGTAATGGGAAAACAATGGGATTCAGCTCCCATATGTAGTTCATTATTTAGTGCCCGATTCGTTTGATACGGGTTAGGATTTGAGGCCATGCATGTTTTTATCTTTACTGTTTAGGCTTACGGAGCATACGCTATCAGATACCAAATCCATCATTTTAGTATTTTAAAAAGAACCAAAATAGTCTTTTTGGATAATGGATAATAAATGAATTAAACTCATTTTGGTAATCCAAATCTTAAAGACTAATAGAAAGGATGTTAAAGAACTAGAAGTTTTTTTATATGTTTTATACTCTTTTGATCATGTATTTTTTGTTTAAGGTGTTAATAAATGAATACGAAAAAACGTTTTTATTATATAATGAACACGTGCAATATTTCTTTCGCTTAACTGTTTAAGTATTTATATAAGGTTTGTTCGATTAAATGTTCACGAACGAATACATAAAAGTCCAATCGTGTTGGTTCAATGCGTCATCTTAGCCCTACTTCTAGATCATCTAAACAACAACGTTTGGTTTCTCTATTTGTAATTTTGTTTTTTAATGATATACTAAGCGTTCTTGGTATGCTAGTTAAACGTTATATCAACCTAGTCACTTTTACCAAAAACATAGCAAATAATGGAAAAAGGCCCGTTTTTAAACTTTGCTTTAGGCCTCGATAAGACTTGAGCCGCCCTGCACTCAACACCTTAAACGCTTCGCAGAACAACATGAAACAACGGTTTAAAGACGACAACACCAAAAATGCAAAAACTAAATACCATCCAAGTGTGACATACAATAGACCTATGTACGTTGGAAACATTGGGAAGGTGCTATTTGAAGAAGAACCTCAAGGGCAATAGTTGATCTTAATCTCGGAGAGGTTTGAGTATGTAACTTTTTCCTTATTCTCTCATGAGCTAATCTTCATTTTAGAGTTCCATTTAACTTTCCTTTTATTCTTCCGTTCCGCCATATTCCTAATAAGTAATGACAACGAATTAACCGCAAATGTACCTTTCTTTTATTAAATCCGAGGGACATGGTCTAATCATTTGCAAAGTCTATGTTCAATAAGCAATTAATATGTCTCCTTATTATTAAATAGGTTGGGAAAATGCAACATGATTGTTTTTATGTTATCACAACAATATATAAGCATTAAAGAGGAATATAGATAATATATATGGTTGCGGAAACAAGGCTCTTGTGAGTGTTAAAAGGGTGGAAAGCAAAAGAAACATGTTCTCAAGTTTTTCTTAGAAAATAAAGTGAAAGCAAATGGTTGAAAGGGGAAGTAAAGTGTTTTGTAAACTTTCATCCCAATTTTGGGGTTGGGATGAAAGTAAGGGAACAAAAAGAGAAAAATGTAAATTACCATAAATACCCCCTTCAATAAGCATTGCATTAGGATTATAAAGGCAAAAGAGTATTTTTACTAGCTTTTTATTTGTTTATATTTTGTTCTAAACACAAAAACTTTCTCTTTATTTTACTTTTACTTTCTTGAGAACATAATTAAAACACAACTTTTCTTTCTCTCCATTTCTTTACTCCATCTTACTTTACTTTTACTTTCTTTTTCTTCTTAATTTTTTGAGTAAATTGCATAAATTGTCCTTAAAGTTTGGCCAAATTGCATGTTTCGTCTCAAACTTAACGAAAGTGCAGGGACGATAC
>BQNB010031117.1:0-12590 GCA_026074375.1 Tanacetum coccineum
AATAACAACAATTCCTTCAAAGGACAAGGGTAAAGGTATAATGGTTGAAGAACCTTTGAAGATGAAGAAGAAAGTTCAAATCAGCTTTGATGAACAAGAAGCTATAAGATTACAAGCTGAATTTGATGAGGAAGTAAGACTTGTAAGGGAAAAAGATGAAGCCAATGTAGCCTTGATTAAAGAATAAAATGATATTCAATCAAAGATTGATGCTGATTATCAAATGGCTAAAGAAATGAAAGCAGAAGAACAAAAAAGAGTTGAGTATTGAAGAGAAGTCAAAGTTGTTTGTAAAACTCTTAAAAGCAAGAAAGAAACACTTTGCTTCAAAAAGAGCAGAAGGAAAGAGGAACATGCCACCTACAAGAGCTCAACAAAGGAGTATTATGTGTACTTACTTAAAGAATATGGCAGGATGGAAGACCAAAAACTTAAAGTATAAGTCCTTTGCCAATATTCAAGAATTATTTGACAAAGCTATGAAAAGGGTAAATACATTTGTAGATATGGACACATAATTGGTTGAAGGTAGTGAAGTAAGAGCAGAAAGCAGTGAGATAAGAGAAGAAAGCAGTTCAAAGAGAGCCTGAGATGAGTTAGAACAATAGAAGGCAAAGAAGCAGAAGGTAGATGAGGATACAGAAACAACTAAACTTTAAAGTCTAATGAAAGTCATTCCCGATGAAGAGGAAGTAGCAGTTGATGCTATACCTTTAGCTACTAAGCCTCCAAGCATTATTAACTGGAAGATCCTTAAAGAAGGAAAGATTAGCTACTATCAAATTATAAGAGCTGATGGCAGTTTAAAGAGGTACTCAGCCTTTATTCAGATGCTTAGAAGCTTTGATAAGGAAGATTTGGAAACTCTGTAGAAATTGGTAAAAGCTAAGCATGGGTATACAAGGCCAGAAGAGGGCTATGAGAGAGTGGTATGAGGTGATCTAAAGATAATGTTTGAACATCATGTAGAAGATACAGTGTGGAGGAATTTACAAGGAAACAAAGTGTTGGTTTAGAAGCTATTTGATTCCTATGGAGTACACTTTGTGAGGTTTGAAAGTCTGCATGTCTTTATATTGGTAGAGAAGAGATATCCTCTTACACCTGCTACAATCACAGAAATGTTGAATAAGAAGCTGCAAGCTGGTCATTAGAATGAAATGTGTTATCAGCTTCTTAAGTTCATCAGAAAACAGCTCAAGAATCAATGAAGTGTTTGGAAGCATCCTCCTAGTGATTAATGAAGCTTTTAATGAATAAACTTGATGATTTTGAAGATAAATATCAAGTTTAGGGGAGGATTGTTGGGATTAAAAGACTTTTTGATGATCTTAGAGTTGCGGCTGCTAAGGTTTGTGTTACTGCTGCTAAGCATGAATTAGTGCTATTATTATTCTTAATGAAAAATATGCTAAGTAGTTAGTACTGCTAGTTTCTACTACTAGTGTAAGTTACTAATGCTAGTGTAACTTAGTACTGTTGGTGAAGATTAAAGAAAACTTTCTAAGTATTTAATACTACTTGTACACAGTTAATGTTGTTGGTACAAAAGTTGCTACTGTTGGTATTGAAAGTTAATGCTGCTGGTATAAAAGTTACAACTGCTGAAAGATTACAACTGTTGGAAGAGTTTATGCTGACAGAGAAAAGATCAAAGACTTATCAGAGAAAGAATAAAGATTGATTGGTGATCAAGATTACTTATGTGATAAGTATGAGTTATTTATGGAATAGATCATGGTGAATATTCTAAGTTTTTGTAATATATTATAAATCGACTAGGACTCCTTGGTGTATAAAAGGAGGTCCTAGGGCATAAAGTTTATCATCAGAATCATATCTAGAAATCTTTTGTTTTTGATATCGTCATAGCTTCAAGGTTTTATAACCCTAATACTAGGAGATTATTCATATTATTTTTAATAATAATATTGGAGCTTTTATTATTGAATTAAATTATGTTCTTATGTTACTGTTTCATTGAAGAATTCTTCTTATATTAAAGATTAGATTCAGCATAATCTTTAGTATTATCAAACAAAGTTTCTATCATAAGTTGTGTAGGATTTATCTTGCATAACTAAACCTTACACAAACTAAGGAATTCAAGATCCATTCAAGCGGGACTAACAGTAATAATGCAAACAAACACACAATATGCAAAATATACAATACAGAAATCAAACACATAAAACAAACACACAAATATGCAAATTAATCTAAACTAAACTAAAACACTAATAGATAAGAGGTAAACAACTTCACTCCCCGGCAACGGCACCAAAAACTTGATGTGTTGTTGTGTAGGTGTTATTTATGTATCAAGTTTTACTATTTATTTTATGCCGACTATACCTAAAAACAACACTTTAACAGGTAGTGTACCCGGTCAAGATGTAGCTTCATTGGTAACTAGGGTGTCGATCACTAAGAGTGAGAGCGTTAATATCTAATCTATCAATATTTTAGTTAACTAAGTTAAACCTAAAACTAATGCAAAAGGGGGGTTTCAGCCTGAGAGACTGGCACGGTTTTGTGTATCTAACCTAAGGTTTTGATGACAAGTAAAGCAATAAACACACACAAGAAGATAAACAAACGATAGAGGAACGGTCAAGAACTAATGTAAGGAAAACATATCAACATGAATAATATGATAAAATGTTGGTTTGTTTATTAGTGCAATGATTGACTTATCCCGAAGGGCATATCATTCCTAGACCTAGGCGGTACTTCTTCCTAAGACCTAGACATGTTAATTCTGTCACAATTAGACGCATATGCATAAAGTAAGCATTTGTTAATTATAATCTATCTTAGGAGTTTAATAATGGTGCTCTTACTAAACCCTAGCTCATCGAGACATTACCCACTTACTGCTTAACGGCTCTTTATATACTAGTAGTCCACTGTCCAAGTCCTTACTAATGGAATAAGAACGTACTCGTTGATACCAATGTCACCTTATGGCTCAACTAAGCTCACTAAACTAAGGGCAAGGATAGATCAATATTTGTGATCCTATGATTCTAGATATATAAATTACAATATGGAGAGCTATCCCGATCTCTTAGCCTATGCCCAAACAACACCAAAGTTGCAGCGCATTAAATATGTAGAACTAGACCCAATTGAATAATAGGTGGCATACTTAAGCACGTAAATGAATATAAATTGATAAACATAAACAACAATCAACGGTAAATTAAGCAATCAAGATAAACAAATTAAACATTAGATATTCATAAACATGGCTGATAAAGGTATCAGCCGATAGTCATTATAAAAATACACACGGTTTGATATATGGACGATTAAAATAAAGAAACCTTAATCGAACGCGTATTCGGTTGCGCGAAGATTATAAGAGTTTTCCTATGATCTTGAGGCTCTTTTCTGACCTTCTAGGCTCCATTATTCGTCTCTTGGTCGACTGGGTGGTTTAGGGATTCACTTGCATACCTAAAACTGAGTTTAGGATCGTCTATTTATAGAGTATGGAAACTCGTCGATACGCCGTATCGAGCAATGTGGGATACGACATATTGGGGATTTCTTGGAGTAAGGACCACGTTTGATATATTCCAGAATATTTTATTACTATATTGTAAATACGACGTATAGGAGTCTCATAGATACGGCGTATTGGTCTTTATGTCTTCGTGGTTTCTTGTAAAGTGTAGGCATGGATAAGCCGTATCTTCTTGATGGATATGATGTATTGGGTAAATCCAACTTGTTCTTCTTCATTGACCAAAGTATTATATACAGCGTATCGTTGATGTGGATACGGTGTATTCTTCAAAGTCAGGCAATGGTCTTTTTATTCGTTAAAGTCTTGGATACGTCGTATAGGTCTAGAATAATACGGTGTATTGGCTGTTAGATCAGTAGACTTTCTTGAACTCTTTGTTTATGCTCCAAAATGCATGCCTTTTAGCATAACTTCACCAAGTACTCCATAATTAATGCAATTCTCAAATATGAATGATTAAGTAACAGTTCTTTGCAATAATTATACAAAATGGGTTAATTACATATGATAAATGATGCAAAAAATAGACGTTATTTGATGTCACCAGGGATGCACACCTCCAAGGATGACTATTTCATAAACACTTTAAGATTTGTCTCTGTAAAAGAAGCAACTCAAATCTATGGTGCTATACTTCCTAAATCATTTGACCAGTCCTAAGATGAAGGAAACCAAAGCTTACAAGACTTACCTTGGTTTTGCTACATGAGCTACACCTCCTAAGAAGGCATGAAAGTTCAAGAAGTCTGCATCTCCTCAACTCACTATTGTCCCAGTTTCACCTGAAGAACCTTTAAGGAAGTCAAAGAGAGTTAAAAGATCTACAAAGAAGTCTACTAAGGCTCCAACAGGAGGTGTTGTCATTAGAGAAACTCCTGAGATGTCTTTGTCAAAGAAAAAGGAAAAGATGACTGTTAAGAAGCGCAAAGGAATTGATTTGCTCTCTGAAGTGGCATTAACTAAAGAAGCTGAGTATGAAGAAGTTCGCAAGAAGATTTTGAGGGACTTTCACAAGACTCATCCAAGTGGTTCTGGCACTATTACCAAAATTGCTCCAAGTGCTGCAAAAATTAAACGTGCTATCACAAATGCAGGAACTGGTATTAAACTAGGGGTTCTTGATGTGACTGAAGAAGAATTAACTAAAAGTGAAGCTGAATCTTGGGGAAATGATGAAGATGACAGTAATAATGATAATAACTCAGAAAGTGATGGCAGATATGAAGAGAATGACAGTGATGATAAAAATACCCAATCTGATAGTGAAAAAGGGTCGGATTTTGAGCATGAAACTGATGAGAATGAATCAGGTTCTGAGTCTGATCAAGAAGAAAATAAAGAAGAGATAGGAGATGATGAAGAAGAAGAGGAGGACGAGTTTGTTAAAACCCCATCCAACAATTTTGATGGTGAAGATGAAATACAGATTACTGATAAGGCTGAAGGTGATGAAGATAAAGAGATGGATTATACTACCGGTTACCTATACGATGATGTGGATATACGGCTGAATAAACCAGTTCAAGCTGATGATGAGACGGTTCAAAAGGAGGGTACCGATGCTGAAATAATTAACGTTCAGCGAGGGAATGAAAATCCAAAGATCTCCCATGTCATAGAAGATGCTCATGTGACACTTACTACTATTCCATGGAAGACTGAAGTCCTAGTTACCAGCTCTTCTTACTCATCTAACTTGGCAGCTAAATTCTTAAACTTTGCAGATATTCCCATTACAGAGGCTAAAATTGTGTCTACAATAGATGTTCATGTATATCATGAAATACCAAGCAGTCAAACACCCACACTCCTTATAGTACCTATTTCAGTTATCACTGAATCTTTATCGGTATACACCACAAACATTCTACAATCATTATAATCCTTCACTCCTCCACCACTATTGTCAACACCCACACCACCACCAACAACTGAAGCTACAAATCCTTAATTTGCACTTCCTAATTTCGCATCCGTCTTCCAATTCAACAACAGAGTCACAGCATTGGAAAAAGATGTTTTTGAACTCAAAAAGGATGATCCTCTTAAAACTCAAGTGACTGCTCTTGTAGATGAACATCTAGACACAAGGCTAGGAGCCACCAAAGATGAATTCATGAACTACCTTTCGGCTTTAATCACTACAAGGATCATAGAGCAAGTCAATAATTAACTGCCTAAGATTCTACCAAAGGAAGTGTCTAACTTTGCTCTTTCGGTGATCTAAAGCATGGTTACTGAGTCACTTAAGCAGGTGGTTCTAGCCAAGGAGTCTTCTCAACCACAGTCTTCATATGAAGCTGCTGCTTCACTTACAGAATTTGAGTTAAAGAATATTCTTATCGACAAAATAGATAAAAGTGAATCATATCTAGCAGCTTCTAAACACATAAAATGTTATGATGGATTGATAAAGTCTTATGACCTCAACAAGAGTCTCTTCTCCACTTATGATAAAGTGTATTCGTTCAAGAGAAGCTAAAAAGATAAAGATAAAGATGAAGACCCTTCTGCTGGATCAGACCAAGGGTTGAAGAAGAGGATGACTAGTAAGGATGCAGAACCAACAAAAGGTCCTAAAGCTAAAGAATCACAGTCTGGCTCATCCAAAGGCACCAAGTCTTAACCAAAATCTCTTGGAAAGTCTGTTCAGTCAAAGGAACTAGAGTTTGAGGTTGCAGATTCGGATATGCCACAAGATCAAGAGGATAACCCGGGTAATGATGATGAAGAACCCAAGGGAAAGGTTGCATCTAAACGTGATTAGGTTACCAAACCTAAACGACCTCAAGAACCAACTGATCTTGATTGGAATGACGGAAAGACTCCACAATAAGGACCTACATAAAGCTGGTTAATGACTCTTGCATCTTCTACTGATAAACAGTCAAAGACCATTGATAAATTGATGAGCACTCCTATTTACTTCTCTGCATACATCATGAATGGCCTGAAAATCACCAATATTACTTAAGAAATGTTGTTAGGACCAGCATTCAAACTTTACAAAGGCATACGTACCAATTATGCTGAGTTGGAATATGACTTTGAAGAATGTTACAAGGTTCTTTCAGAAAAACTTGATTACGAGAATTCAAAAGGCGGTGACTATCCATTTGATTTTACCAAACTCCTTCCTTTAGTTAAGAGTGGAAATCATCAAAAAGTACCAGTTGACTACTTCTTCAATAACGATCTCAAGTATCTGCAAGGAGGAGTTTTGACAATAACCTACACAACTTTTATGACAAAGACAAAGACTTCTCAATATGATCTTTTAGGCATTAAAGACATGGTTCCAAATATATGGAGTCTTGTTAAAGTTACCTATGATAAACATACGTTATGGGGAATCTCACATTGGAGAAAACAACATAAGACCTCTATGGATATGCACGAGGCCTAAGTATATTCTATGAAACGTATTCTGGCAGTAACTCTGGTCGAGGTAATGAGGAAACATGGGTATGGGTATCAAAAAGAGATTGTAGTATGAAGAGCCGATAACGGCCTTTACAGATTCAAGGAAGGCGACTTTCCACGTCTTCGTATCAATGAAATCGAGGAAATGTTTCTCTTTGTTGTTCAGAACCGGCTTATAAATCTCTTAGGCAATGATGTTTCCGACTTTGCAATAGCATTGAGAATGTTCACCAGAAGCTTGGTTATTCAGTAGCGAGTCAAAGATCTTCAACTCGGAGTTGAAAGTTACCAAAAGAAGATCAACATCACCAAGCCTGAAACTACCAAACCCGGCCTTAGAAAAAGGGACCCATTTACTTCATATCAAGACCCTCAAGGATTCATTTATGTCAACAACCAAGAGAGAAATAGGTTGATGCGATCAAATGAACTCTACAAGTTTAGTGATAGGACATTAACTAGGCTTTGAACTTCGCTGGATGACATCATAAAGAATTTCTGAATGGAGTACCTGCCATAGAGAAGAAGGAGTACATTGGAAAAGAAAAGAACTCACATCATGATCAAGGCTATTGACAAGTAGTTAAAGGAAAGAAGTATGATGAGGAGCCTCGTAAATTTTGTTGGTGGAAGAGACTACAAAACCGACCTTCGACTTCTTCAACGAACAATATGACTTTTTCATAATGTGTTCGTCTCTATAAGATCATTTTGTATATCATAAACTTGTGAATATGTATATATGTAGTGTAGACTTCACAATTAGGCATATATAGTGTTTGAGTATGAATTTTCAAGAATTTCTTAGTAAATTCAAAAATTTTCAAATTAACATACTCAAACACCATATAATACCCTCATAATTTGAGGGGGGGGGCATTAAAATGTTCCAATAATTGACTTGTTAATAATTGGACATTTTTCTCCCTGAATGCATATATATTTTCAATCAATTAATATCCAAAATATTAAAAGATTTAACATTTTTGATAAGGGGAGAAAATGTGATTAAAATATATGGCTAATAATGTGATTTTTAAGGTCTCAAGTGCACGCTAACCCATATATGTGCTAAACTCTTTCGATTAATCAATGCATATATGAAGGGGGAGAAAATGGTTAAGTGATGGCTGAAACGTGGAAGTACCAAAGACCGACCATTTAAATTATTGTATTGGAGTTATAAAGTGGTTAAGTTTAGGTATCTATTCTCATGATCTAACCAAAACCAGAGGGATCTACCCAGGAATATTCCACTAGATAGTGTAGAAGTCCTTAGGTATGAAAAAAGGAGTATAGTGAGATTAAGGGAAAAGTGCCAACTGAGATAGAGCTAGTACTTGAACAAACCCATCAAGGTACTAGTTATGAAGTATCGGTAAGCGCTGAAGGGGTTGAAGAATTAAAAACAAAAGTTAAGATAAAGGGTGAAAAGAAAGAAGCCCTCTTTACACTTAGGCAGAAACCGAGTCAATACATTTGCAGTCAAGAATCACAAACATGATTGCTGACATTAAAGACTGACATCATGGACCTAGTGATGCAATGCACAACCTTCCCTAACCACTCAGAATCTCTCAAAAGATTTTTGTTTCATTTATCATGGAGATTACATGCATTTCTATCAATTTTCTCATTCCGAGTTAGATGGTATTGAAAAGGTAACAGTCTTCTCCAGCCTCCGATTACTAAAACCAAAGCGCACTATTGAGTTTAGATCCAAAATAGATCATCTATAAATCTCATTAGGACACTTGTTAAAATTATGCTTGCTAATTCACACAATGGGAAAAACAAGAAATATGTATAAAGAGTCCTACGCATTATCCTTGTGATTTTGCCAGAACATCCAAGTGATACTTAAGTATTCACGGTGAAGATAGAAATCCTGCTTGAGCCAACATCAAATAAGCTCTTGGTAGGTAACTTGTGAGATCCTATATAGATTGAACTTGTGATACTGGATATCGATTCGGTCTAGCTTACGAATTGACGAATGAATTATGAAAAAGATAAAACTGTTGCTGTGTCATAAAAATCGTTTGCATTTTTACACACCGACTGATTTTCTAAATTGATTTTCAATCTTATGTCCATGGGAAGCCTCACAATAGTATATGGACATAGGAAAGATGAACATGAATTGATGGCTTAATCAGGAAGATAGTAACTTACTGGTTCACTCTTACCGTGTTGTCTGCTTTGAGACGCTCCGGTAATGAGAACGGCTAGTGCGGCTACGAAACCCTGTCAAGGAGATTCTTCAAAATTCTACCTGATCACAGGCAGTATTTATACTGAATAACGGGGAACCGTGGTTGTTATAACCGTATTTGACGAAGTGAAAAAGCCACTTTCGTCTATATATGTTGTTTATCACTAACCCATTTATGCAAATTTCCTGACGGTGGTCCCAGTTTCCCGATGACAAGTCAAATCTAATACCACATGCTCATACTCGACCAACGTATATAAAGACATCATGAAAGCTCAAGTACATGTTTCAAGACTTCCGCTACTCTGATACCGTACGTCTTTCTTGAAGCAACAAAGTATTAAGATTATACCGTACGTCCTCCATAAAGTGACGAAGTGTTAAAGTTTAAAAATATCAAGAAAATGGTTACACACACTTTCAATATCAAGAACAGTATGAGTATGTTGGTCCAGAAGTCACAAGATCACAAGAAGGCAAAAGATCACAAGATGATGATAAGAGATTATGGTTGGTTGATGATCTCAAAGAAGTTCTAAATCACATTGATGTCAAATCAAAGATACAAGTCAAAGCCAAAGTCAAATATCACTACATCAATTCTTAAGTTAAAGACTACGAGCTTAAGACTAAAGTCAAAGCATAGTATGCTAGGTTTTAGTTTTTGTAAATTGGAGTGATCTCCCTTAGAGGGAGTGATGACATAAATTATGTCTATTTTATAGCATTATTTATCCCATGTATTTAACCCATTTTATATAAATATTGCAAAAAATTGTTACTTAATCGTTTATATTTGAGAATTGCAGTAATTATGGAGTACTTGGTAAATATTCACAAAAGGCACGTATTTTAGAGCTTAAACGATGATATTTTGAAGATTAATGATTCTGACTACCAATACGCCGTATCCATCAAGGAAGATACGGCGTATCCGTGCCTGCACTCACCAAAGACCACAAAGGAAACAAAGCTCAATACACCATATCCAGAGAAGCCCAATATGTTGTATTCAAGATATAGTATGTGAATATTCTAGAAGATATCAAACATGGTCCCTACTCCAAGAAACTCCAATACGCCGTATCCGATCCCTTGGATACGCCGTATTGAACCGACTTCCAGACCCTATAAATACATAACTCAAAAACGAGTTTTAAGTGTGCTAAATCATATTCTTGATACGTAAACCACAAAACTCAATTTTTAGAGGAGAAAAAGAGCAAAAGAGGTCTTGCAACGCATTCCAATCCATAGAAGACAATGTGTAATTTCTTATACTTTTGTAATCGTTCAGTTTTTGGTATCATTCGTTAACTTGGTTAGTTTACCTTGGCTAAAACAATTACTCTTGTATTAATTATGATGCCTGAAGGCTAATACCTTTGGGTATTAGCCATTATTATGAAGATATAAATGTTTGGTTTTGTTTATATATCGATTGCTTAATTTATCATTGATCGATTATTTATGTTTATCAATTCATACTTGTTTACGTGCTTTTGTATGCGACCAATCATTCAACTAGATCTAGTGATATGGACCAAGTAATCTAGATGCCAGGATAGCTCTCTATATAGTTATTTATACATCTAGAATCATAGGATCACAAGTATTGTCCTTCTAAAATCGCGCTAAGGATACGCTTCTATGTAACACCCCCAAAAATGTGTCGCAACGGAAATATGTCTGGGAGCGTTACTTCATAATACAACAGCACAAGATAGAACATTTGTCCCATAATTGCATCACAATGAAAATCTCGTTAATTTAATTGAAATTGAACTTGATAGAACATTTGTCCCATAATTGCATCACAATGAAAATCTTGAAAGTAGCACAACGAGATTTGTTTGTAGAAATCCATGTATGAAATCTTGAAATTTTAGACTCCAATGCACATCAAGTAAGCCAAGCATCTAATTCATCTAAGAAAAACATGCTAAAACGGTCAACATAAAGTTGGTGAGTTCATAGATTTTTGTAAATGTAAATGTTGGATCAAATATTTGTAAAGAGTATATGACTATTTCAATCGTTATAATAGTCGTCAAAATACATGTATGTATGTTAAATCAAAGATGTCTATGACTGTTGTATCCCATACAATAGTCACAAAAAGTTAAGTATAGTTGGACCAAAGCTTTTGTAAATTATGCATGATTAGTGTATCTACTACAATAGTTACCACGTGTGATTACGATTTGCACCCCTAAGTTCATGAAACTGCGATGAAGACATATATGTATGCCACTTTATTCAAGGCACAGTAAGAGTTCATGAGTATGTAGTTGTTGGCCATGTAGACTCCAATCCAGTCTTGCTCTGACATGGTATAACGTTCGTTTCTAGTGATAGCTAATCACTCGAACGAGGATTGTCAATCCCGAATAGATCTATTTTTTAACATTCACGCTTACCTTTCGAGTAATTTACAGTTCATGCAACTTAAGCTAATTCGTAATCATAAGTGTAAAGTATAGTTGTTGCGTCCATAAGTAAAAACAAGTATTGTATCTCACCGTGAGATATGCAAATTAGTGTATAACAAAGTTGTAACGAGTATGTAAATGAGTTTGTAACCAAGTTACAAAATCAAGTATGTATCAAGTATGTATAAGAGTATGCAAAAGAGATTGTACATGAATATGTAAACAAGTTGTAACTAGCATGGAATCTCCCCCAAGATTTGTAAAGTAATTGTAAAACAAATGAAAGAGGGGCTATAAACTCACCTCGATGTTATAGAACGATTGGCAGAAATGCACATATTAAGAACAACACAAACAGAAACCGGAATGGCTCGACCAAGAAGTTGTAGCTTATCTTAACGGCTATGTCCCACTAATTTAGGATGATGTATTCGAGTTTTCCGATGGATTATTACATCAACGCGACGCGTTGATCAGGATTTAGATCTCAAGTTGTAATAGTTCGGTGGTTGATTGAATAAAATGAATCGAAAAGTAAAAGCAAAGTATGTAATATATTCCGTATATATTACATATGAAAAACGAACAAGTATATAATTCGTATCGTGAATTATATAACAAAGACAAACAACCAAAAATAATCAAAGTATATAATACTTTGCAAGTATTATATAAGAAACGCGAGAAAAATACTTGAAACGAAATATTTTGATACGTGTTCGGAAATCACCAATTTAATTGATAAAGAGTTATTGCATAAAAGTAAACACACGTCTTAAAGTTTCAAACTAGATAAATGACATTTTTAAAGTTTCTACAAAAGTTATGATTTTGTCTTTTAGCCGGGTATTATAAAAGTATTGTTTTCATTTATTTACCGGGTTATTGTATAATTACAATTTAATAAACCCTAAGACTTTATATCTTCGTTCTTTTATCAGGTTTCTAAAATAATAGAAGTTTTAGTGAAAAACTACTAAGTATA